>CAJQUN010000583.1:0-304522 GCA_907163345.1 Haberlea rhodopensis
TTTCAAAGTTCTAAAATATATTTGAAATCTGTTCCTTAATTTTATCTCAATTTCTAACAATCAAATCAAGCTTTTTGCCTTCGATTTTGGTAATGGGCTCGTAAAACATGATGTGTATTTGACATTATAAAGGCTGTTCTTTCTCACCTTATGAAAACGCCACATGCTCACTGCACAAATTAAATTTCTATTATTTCTTTTTCACTTGCAATGGTCTGACTGATATAAGGGGTTGAGCTGCGAGTTGGACTTGTATTATGAGATCTAGAGGTGTTTATATCTGATATATTTCTTCACTTAGCAGTTTTTGATTAGTCTAAGCTGCAAGGCTTTGATCTAGAGATTGGCTTCTAGAACCAAAGTGCTTTCCTGATCTCATTCTCTTTTTCTCTTTGATGGTACTTGGAATAAATTCCTCAAGAAGTAGTTTCCATACCCCTGTGCCTTACAGACAGGCCTATTTCGATTAATTTAAAACATTGTCTCCCATATGTAGTGCAGTGTACTCAAAAGCAGTCGAGGTCTAATCTCGGTAATATATCAATGCATTCAAAGTATATGTTCTTTATCCATTTGTGCAGACTTTGTGATCCCTTTCTTTTCAATTAAGCACAACAATTTTTTCGCTATTTTTTCCAACAGGTTATAAGTAAACTTGAAAGGCGGACTGTAGCCTACCATGAATCAGGCCATGCGGTAGCCGGCTGGTTTCTGGAGTATGCCGAACCCTTGTTGAAGGTGACCATTGTTCCTCGTGGTACAGCAGCACTTGGCTTTGCCCAATATGTCCCCAATGAGAACCTTCTCATGACCAAAGAACAGCTTTTTGATATGACTTGCATGACCCTTGGTGGGCGTGCCGCTGAACAGGTTGCTTAGTATTTTAATTGACTTGAAAAATGTATTTGAAATTGTTAATCTCGAATATAACTCTTTGGTCTGGAAAAGAATTCCCTGTACCTTACTTTTTTCTTTCATCACTTTGTATACACTCTTTCCAACCCCTTTCGCCTTTTTTTTGGTTCAGATATATTGGGGAAAATATCAACTGGAGCTCAGAATGATTTGGAAAAGGTGACCAAGATGACATATGCCCAGGTTGCGGTCTACGGGTTTAGTGAGAAAGTAGGCCTTCTTTCCTTTCCTCAAAGGGATGATGGTTTTGAGATGAGCAAACCGTACAGTAGCAAGACTGCTGCTATTATTGATACCGAAGTGCGGGACTGGTTTCAAAGGCATACACCACACACCGTGCAACTAATTGAGGAACACAAAGAACATGTTTGCTCAAATTGCTGAGCTGTTGCTGGAAAAAGAAACTCTTCACCAAGAGGACTTGGTCCAGGTACTTGGTAAACGCCCTTTCCATCAAGTGAGATGACGGATTATGACGATTTTAAACAAGGATTTGAGCAAGAAGAACCGAAGGGTGGGAAAAACTGTTGAGGATGTGACGACTGAAGATGACGGGTCCTCAACCTTCTTGTACCAGAGGTGGTTCCCACGAAGTTTCTGTTGATCTTCGCCTGATTTCCAAAGTTTGTTTCGACATATCCAGAGCTCAGTTTCAAACCTGCATCCAGGATTCCTCCCGTGTTGATCTTAATACTAACTGGAAAAATGCATTCCCTTGTTTTCATCTGGTTTTTAATCTGGTGGGTGGGGGTGGGGGGGGACTGGATTTTTAGAGAAGACGATGGAGAGGCGCCTATGTAATTGGGTTGTAAATGTACATTAGTGACAACAAAATCTTGGCAACAAAAAGGGTTTCATTGTTTTTCCATCATGGTCCCAATTTCAGTAGTTCATTGAATGTTTCTAAATCTCTAATGATTTGCAGTTAATGCTGAATGAACTGTCGGCCCATCATTCATTTGACGGAGTGACTGGGTTTTCAAGTTTCCTCTTTCCATTGTAAATACAATAACAATTTTCTTTGAAAATGATTACTACGCTCTTTGAAATCAATTAACAATAAATAAGTCACATTTGAATCTCCAAATTAAGCAACTTGTGTTGCACAATTTCTGAAACTCCCTGAGGTATCCTGCAATTGCCAATTGAATCAATCGATCGTATAATTAGTATCATAGCTAAAATTTCAGGTTAAGCTCATATGGTTCTTGACCAAAAAAGAGCAGTGAAATAAATATTAGAACAATTGGAAATGGCCAAAAAACCGGCGAAATGTGGAAGCTTTATGTGGTTATTACTTGTAGTTATGTCTATCTTATGATGCATTTGAATCATAACTTGCAAGTTTATCCAATCAGGGCAATGACCTAATTATTTGTCATCACTCTCACTTGTATGGACTCAAGTTCGAGCCCCCAATAGATAGGTTGATATAAAAAAAAACCCTGAATTCATGGATTGATATATGCATAGAATAGTTGATAAAAATAGTTATGGATAAACTTATACATATTCTTGATATATTTTGAGTAACAGAATTTAGAATTTTTAAAAACGTATAGAGAAATAAAAATTATTTATTTAATTTGAGTAACAACACACAATATTTTGACTTTGTGGTTGTGGGATGTTTTAAATATTTAGAGTTTAATGTAAATAATATTTCATTTTACATACTCAGTCACATTAAAATAAAAATTTTTCTTCATGTACTATTTCAAAGCATCTAACCATCAAATATTATATATAGTTTTTAAAAAGTTTATACAAAAATTTAACTTATTTGAATTTGAAAAATTATCTTAAATCATAAATCTAATACTTTGAACACTCTAATCCAAATATAACATATTCCTTAAAAAATTATAAATAAATAAAAAAACTCAAGACAAATATATATTTTTTGGATTGCCAAATAAAAAATTTCCAACAATATATATATATTTTTAAAACAAGGGGATTGATTATTTATTTTATTTTTTTTAAAAAAGCTCCTTTCATTATAGAAACGTAATTTTTTAAAAATAATATTTTTTAGTTACACTTTTTTAAAATTAATATGTTTTAGTTACACTTTTTTAAAACTTTAACCTTGAATATACGCTTCCAATGCGACTGGTAATCACATTCAAGGGTTTTGTATAAAAAGGTATTCCAATTAACATCAATTTTATATTGGTCGACGTCAAAAATTGAAAGGGCAACAACATCTAGAAAGGCAACAATTCTTGCGACTTTTCTATTGGTCAAGTGAGTTGGTGTGCACGACAAATAAATTATACAAGAATTTTTTTGGAAAGAGAGGGGGTTGCAAAAAAATTTATGCACATCACGACTTGAACTCAAGTCGTCCCAAAAAAGGATATAAGTTTTACCACTTTGACTAAGGCTGAAAGCTCTTCTCGATAAGAATTTTAAGAGCTTTTAACTATGGAATAAAACTTTGATCACAATGTTAATAAAGTTATAGCCAATTAATAATTTATCATAGGTCACATAAGTCTAGAACCTCTCATTATTTCAAAATTTATTGCTAACAAAAAGCTATGTTCAGGGTCAAACATATAATTATGATACTTCAAGGCCATTTTCTCCTATTAATTTTTATTTAATGTTTATAAAATAATAGCTATATTATATATAATAGTGTGAATAATATAAAATATGTAGAGAAAATGGTATTAGTAGGTTAAATAAAACAAAATATATGCCAACTCAAATTACATCTATTCCTTCAAATATGATTAATATTCAAACTCATGATTATGTATTTGTGTGGAATATTTATCCTACTTTAACTAGATGAATTTAAACAAGAGTGAATTACGTCTAATAATTACGAATTTCTTATTTAATTTAAAAGATAGTGTTCATCTCGCATGCAATGTATCTCAATATCAAATCATTCGATAGACAGCTGTAATTTTTTCTATATCCATAAGAAATTAGAGTGATTGAAATTATAATTTAGTTATTTATTGGGGTTTCATTTGTTATTGTTTTGTTTAATTAAAGGAAGGATTGATAATATAAGTATTTTTAGAGGAGACAACGACATGTTGGAATACTTAGCGTTGCAAATTTGATATTGTTACATAACTGAAATATATAAAAAAAAAATCCATTCTTGATTTGTTGACAGATTGAATCACACGTTTTCTTATCGCTTTCGGTTTTCCCACCTTTCTGAAAACACAATACTGTTTCTGGTCCCATTTCTCTCTATTCTTTCTATTTAAACTCCCTTCTTCTCTTTCGCGATCACTGATCAATTTATACATTTGGGAATAATTACGACATTTTCTTAATATATTCAAGTTTGGAACATACTCTGGTACGTTTTTTTGTCTGGGTCAGCATTAATTTTTACTTTTTAGTAGATTTTGTATGGAGTTACGTTTTGAGTGGGTGTGGTTTTCTGTAATTGTGCACTGAACACTATCGTTTCGATTATTTAGGTCCGTAGATGTATCTTGTTGTTGGTTTTAAATGTAAATATCACCCACATTGATGTGTTTATGCATTTTGAGACTTCTTGGGTTTAGTTTGTAGCATGTGTGGTGCAAAAATTAGTTACTTACTGAAATGATGATTCATTCAGAATGAAGGATCCTGTTCTTCTTTTTTGGTGCAATTTATTGGGTGTTCTGTTGGGCACTTGGTTTGGGTGGGGTGATGTTATCTGATCTTATCTCTATTTAATAATCTTTGCTTTTTATTTATTTTTTTTTAAAAAAAACTCTAGATTTCTTGCCCTTAAGTTAAAAAAAAAATTACTAGATTATATTGATCTCTTCGGCTTATTATTGAAAGATGCTAATCGCTTGTTATTATTTCCGTTTTATAAACATAATTTGGTAGAATGGAGCGCAGACTTTGGTTTTAGTGGTCGAAAATGATATCATGTATGAAATAATTTAAAATTTTCAAAACTCGCTGGATGAAAGTTATGATTTTTTTAGATGAGTTACGCATGAAAATCATAGTGATGTTATTTTTGTTTTAGATTTCGTAGTTTACTCACGATTTCTTTATTTTTTTTCAGTTTTCAATTCCTATTAATTGAAATGGAGCATCAAGATTGCTGTCATAATGTTACGGAGCCAAAATATGAATGTGTCCTATTTGGTGAGTTATTCAGGGTATGAAATTTGATGAATCATATTTCTTTTGTAGAAATGGTAGAATAAATATTCAAATGTTTTATTAGAATTTCAAGTTCTCTTGTGACATTTGCAGATGTTGACGACACCCTTTATCCCCTGAATTCTGGTATATCAGTCGAATGCACCAAGAACATCATCGGTAAAATGTTGATAATGTTTTCTTATATAATTTGTGGAAGTGTCACAATTTCATTTTAGTAGGCGTGTATCGATTTCTCATTTGTTGTTTTAATTTAGAGTACATGATCAATAAGCTTGAGATAGAGGAGAAAGAAGCTCCAGAAATGTGTGCTCGATTGTATAAGGATTATGGAACGACTATGGCTGGTCTTAGGGTATGTGTTCTTGAATACCACATTTTGACGATGGAAGGGATTGAAGTTACACGATTTACTACTGAATCATAACTTATACCTTTAGAAGTTAAAAATCCTTAATTTCTTTCAGGCCATTGGATACGATTTTGATTATGATGATTATCACAGGTACTTAAATGGTTCCTTATAAATCTTGTTATTTTGTTTGGATTCTAGCTTCTTTTGTTGTTAAGAAAGGTATGGAAAACTGTTTGTTCCTGCACTCTCCGTAAAAGCAAAATCATAATTGAAGTTTAATGTTTTCTATAGACTCCTTGGGGAAAAAATAAAATCAAAAATGAAAAGATAGACCACGAATCAATACTATATTTTTACAAGCATTTCCATCACATTTCCTTCGAAATGAAACATATGTGGAAACGTATTCCTTGTTGTTATTCACAACGGAATCAAAGAGATAGTACATGCCGATTCTTGTCTTGGTGGAGAAGTGTTCGACATCACATTGTTTTGTGTAGTTTTGTGCATGGGAGATTACCTTATGAATGGCTAAAGCCCGATCACATATTAAGGAGTCTTCTGCATAGCTTACCTATAAGAAAGTTGTAAGTTCCGTTTTATTTTTATTTTAATTTTTAGAAGTGAATATATTCAGAATTCAAATGTCTGGACTTCGACAATGTCAATGATACAGATTTTTTCGAACGGAAACGAGGCTCATGTAGCTCAGGTTCTTAGTTGTCTTGGAATAGAGGATTGTGTTGATGATGTTATATGTTTTGAGACGTTGAATCCTATTCACAAGGATGTAGTAGCTGATGATAAATTTGATGGTGAGTTGGAAAGATTGATGACCATCATGCAGTTGGTATGACTTTATGCTTATATTTGACTGCTTTCTTCATTTTCCCTTGTTTCAGGACTACCCAAGTCCCTGATTGTGTGCAAGCCGTTTGAGAATGCCTTTGAACAAGCTTTTAAGATTGCTGAGATCAATCCTCACAAAACGGTAGGATACTATATTCCTATCTTTTTCTTGGCATCTCATCCTGACTGATACATTCATTCGCATAGTTTGATAATATAGCTTAACAATGTGGATAAGATAGGATTGGAACTAAATTTGAATGTATATTTGATTTTATAGGGAAAGTTATCTCAAAGATATCTTAGAGATTTGATTAGTATCTTTTAGATATGATTTGATTTTTTTTAACTCTATTTATTAGGACTCTTGGTAGAGAATTATTTAGTACAGGATTTATTGAATAAAATTTTGAGTTTCCTTCTCCCAATTCGGCGGTTTACATGGTATCAGAGCCGTCCGATTTTCATTCCTGATTTTCATACCGATCATGGCTGGCACCGGCCCTACACCCTCTTCGTCCAGTAGCAGCGGTCATGTTTCCACAGGCGGTGGCGCAACCCATACTACTGGACTCCTTCTGTCCGATAATTCCCTACACTTCACAATCCACAAATTTAATGGTCGTAATTACCTCGAATGGGCAAAATCTGTGCGTCTTGTCATCGATGGTAAGGGTCGGCTTGGCTATCTCACGGGTGAGACCAAACCCCCATCTTCCGATGACTCGAAGTTCAGCCAGTGGCGTTCGGAAAACTCCATGGTGTTGGCATGGCTAATTAATAGCATGTAACCATCGGTTGGGAAGCCCTTTATGTTCCTTCCCACAGCTCACGACGTATGGATAGTTGTTCGTGATACTTACTCTGATTTGGAGAATTATTCTCAGTTGTATGAGCTCACCACTCGTATGTGGCAGATCCATGGATGGTCGCGACGTCACTTCCTATTACAATGAGTTAATGGTGAACTGGCAGGAACTTGATCTACTCGACATGGATGAATGGGAAAACCCCAAGATAGCACCCGATACAAGAATAAGATTGAATGTAGTCGGGTGTTTGTTTTCCTTGCCGGTCTTCATAGGGATCTGGATGAGGTTCATGGACGCATCTTGGGTCGAAAGCCTTTACCCAGCATTCGCGAAGTCTTCTCGGAAATTTGCCGCGAAGAGGCTAGACGTCTTGTGATGTTCAAGCGTGATTCACCCACTCCTGCCATCGAGGGGTCTGTGATGGTGAGTCGGGACTCCCGCTTCGATCCTGGCCGTAGGGATGGCAAGAAAAGACCGGTATGTGAGAAGTGCAAAAAGTCGTGGCATACCATTGAGACGTGTTGGGAGATTCATGGATGACCACCTCACTTGAAAAAAAACCCGACATTTACAGCAAGCATACCACGGGCAGTCACGCTCTTCAATCCAGTACTATCGACTCCAGCCAGCAATCATCTTCATCTGAGTCTCTGCCATTTACTAAGGATCAGCTTGATCACCTGTACAAGTTGTTTGGGTCCCAATCAGCCAAGCCTAATTCCCCTCCTTCATGTTCCTTCACCCAGACAGGTAACTCTTGTGCTAATGTGGCTCATTCACCTTCTAACAGCATTTGGATCTTAGATTCAGGTGCTACAGATCACATGACAGGGTCATCCCTCTTGTTCTCGTCCTATGTCCAGTGTGCTGGGAACCAACAGGTCAAAATAACCGATGGTTCTCTTGCTCCAGTCGCGGGGAAGGGTTCCATATTTATTTCTTCCGCTTATTCACTTACCAATGTCTTGCATGTGCCACTTCTCACTTATAATCTCCTGTCTATTAGGAAACTCACTCATGTGCCACTTTTCGATGCTACCTCACTCCTGGCAGGCCTGGATAATAAGCCTTGTCTTAATTTTGTTTCTTCTTCTAGAATTAATGACATTATGTTATGGCATTAGGTCATCCGCATATTTCGTATTTACAAAGATTATTTCTCAAGTTTTGCATCAATAAAACGTTACTTTCTAATTTCTGTTGTGCCTCTTGTGAATTGGCTAAACACCATCGTTCTAGTTTTCCGTCTCAAAAATATAAACCATCATCTCCGTTTACATAAATAGTGATGTATGGGGCCCTTGTCAAATTCAAACTATCTCTCACAAACGGTGGTTTATAACGTTTATTGATGATCACACTCGGATGACCTGGGTTTTTTTTGATCCATAGCAAGTATGATGTTGGGTTGGTATTTCAAAACTTTTACAAAATGATTCAGACTCAATTTAATACCAATATCAAGATCTTCCACAATGATAATGGCACGAATTTTTTAACCATATATTAGGGGATTTTGTTACTCAAAATGGCATTGTGCACCAAAGCTTCATGCCCCCATACACCTCGGCAAAATGGGGTGGCTGAGCGTAAGAATCGCCATCTTCTCGAAGTTTCTCGGGCAATTAGATTTCATACTAAGGTTCCAAGTTATCTTTGGGGAGCGGCTGTTCTTACAACAGCTTTTTTCATTAACAGATTACCATCTTGAACGCTGAACTTTCAGACCCCTCTCTCTGTGTTTAAGAAATCGTTTCCCACGTCCAGGTTGGTCACTGATATCCATCTCAAATTTTTTGGAAGTATAGTGTTTGTCCATGTACATGAATCGAGCATTTCAAAACTCTCTCCCAAAGCCATTAAATGCATTTTTGTTGGCTATCCGGCCACCCAGCGTGGATACAAATGCTTCGATCCTTCCTCCAAATTTTTTTTAATCTCTATGGATGTCACCTTCTTTGAAGGCCAGGACTTTCATCTCCAGGGGGACCGTACTAATGAAGATGATTTTTTAAACAATACAAATTTTCAAATTGAATTTGAAACAGGGGACAATCCTAACAAGTCATCTCTAGGAGACATACACCAGAGACAAGATATTGTCTATACCAGGAGGAAAAGGTACAAAGAAAGGGGGAGACAATATATCGCTACCAAACCATGATTTAACTCCAGGACCTAATTGTGAGACAATAGATGAAGTCACAAACATCCCTGAAACTCCAAATCCAGGTATATACCATTCAATTCCTAACGAAATGGAATTACCTATTGCCAAGAGGAAAGGGGTTCGAACCTGCACAAAGCACCCTCTCTCCAATTTCATATCATATAAAAATCTTTCACCTTCCTATGCTGCTCTTATCTCTCAAATAGACTCTGTTAGTATCCCAAACACTGTACAGGAGGCTCTTGCGATCCTAAGTGGAGGAAGCAATTCAAGAAGAGATGAGTGCTCTGGAAAAGAACGCCACTTGGGATAAGGCTGATTTACCTACTGGTAAGCCTGTTGTAGGATGTAAATGCGTTTTTACTACGAAGTATAACTCTAATGGATCTTTAGAGAGATACAAAGCTCGCCTAGTCACCAAGGGATTCACACAAACCTATGGGGTAGATTACACTGACACGTTCTCCCCCGTGGCGAAACTCAATACAGTCGGGTCATTTCGTATGTTGCTGCTAACTTAGATTGACCACTTATTCAACTTGATGTAAAAAATGCGTTTTTGAATTGAGAGTTGGAAGAAGAAATATATATGGATCCACCACCTGGTTATACTAATAAATTTGGATCTAAGGTATGCAGGTTGAAGAAGTCTCTCTATGGCCTAAAACAATCTCCTAGAGCGTGGTTTGAAAGGTTCACAAGATGTGTTAAAAGCCAGGGCTACTCCCAAAGACAATCTGATCACACCCTCTTCACAAAAAATTCAGATTCTAACAAGATATCTGTTTTGATTGTCTATGTTGATGATATTATATTAACAGGGGATGATACAACAGAGATGAATAGGTTAAAGAAACAGCTGGCAACCGAATTTGAGATGAAAGATTTGGGACAACTGAAATATTTTATTGGAATGGAGGTGGCTAGGTCAAAAAGGGGAATAACGGTCTCTCAGAGGAAATATATTTTAGATCTCCTGAAAGAAACTGGGATGAGTGGATGCAAACCATCAGACACTAGTTGGGAAGCTAATTTATCTGTCCCACGCTCGACCCGACATTGCGTTCGCAGTAAGTATGGTAAGCCAGTTTATGCACTCACCATATGCAGAGCATCTTGAAGTTGTATATCGCATCCTGAAGTATCTGAAAGGAACTCCTGGCAAAAGGTCTGTTCTTTGAAAGTAATAATAAAAGGAACATAGAGGTATATACTGATGCAGATTGGGCAGGATCAGTCACTGATCGAAGATCTACCACAGGCTACTGTACATTTGTGTGGGGTAATTTGGTAACATGGAGAAGCAAGAAGCAGAATGTTGTTGCTAGAAGTAGTGCAGAAGCTGAGTTCAGAGCTATGGCTCAAGGGGTGTGTGAGGTAGTGTGGTTAAAAAAAGTGATGTAAGAACTACATAAGGTCGTTGACCCTCCAATGAAGCTCTACTGTGATAATAAAACAGCAATCAGTATTGTGCATAATCCTGTTTTACATGAAAGAACAAAGCACATTGAAATTGACAAGTACTTCATCAAAGAAAAGATTGAAGAAGGATTGTTATGCATTCCATTTGTTCCAAGCTCATTACAAGTCGCTGATGTTCTAACAAAAGGGTTATCAAAACAAGTCTTTGAAGATCAAGTTAGCAAGTTGCGAATGATAGATGTTTTCATACCAACTTGAGGGGAGTGTCGATAAGATAGGATTGGAACTAAATTTGAATGTATATTTGATTTTATAGAGAAAGATATCTCAAAGATATCTTAGAGATTTGATTAGTATCTTTTAGATATGATTTGATTTTTTAAACTCTATTTATTAGGACTCTTGGTGGAGGATTATTTAGTACAGATTTTATTGAATAAAATTCTGAGTTTCCTTCTCCCAATTTGGCGGTTTACAAACAACATTTAGACCCTTTGTAGCAAAATACATTGTAGAACCTCGATTTATCTTCCCTGCTTTAGAATACATAACACCGAATTTATTTGTTTTTCCAGTTGTTCTTTGATGACTCAATCCGAAATCTACAGACAGCAAAAGCCCTTGGTCTACAAACCATTCTGGTGAGTCAAACAGCGTGAAATTTCTTTTCTGACATTTTTGAATCCACCCCACTTCCCAGGCAAAAAACTAGACAAATAAAGAATCGAATAGGTAAACTTTGATGACTGCTTGGTATCTTTAAATAAAGGTTGGCAACTCTCGTAGAATAAAAGGTGTAGATTATGCATTGGAGAGCATTCACAATATGAAGGAGGCGTTGCCGGAGCTGTGGGAAGCCGGAAAGAAGACAGATACTCTCCATTCTGAGAAGGCTTCTTTTGAGACTTGTGTGAGAGCTTGAACTTGGGACAACTTACTAGATCAGAAACACAAACTTGAATTTTCTCGTTTTCACTTATTTCTTTTTTCCTGTATTTCTTCCTTGTATTGGAAAAAAAACGAATCATGTTGGTTGTTTTTGCCAATCCTAACTGTACCGCTTGGCTTAATAGATGTGGATTTATTCATCCATCCAGACACTAATAACAGTATTATTTATCGGCAACTTTATCGTTCTTTTCTCCCTTTCCCTTATATTACTTGCATTGCACCCATATTATGATGGCTACTAACTTTTTTTTTTGAGAAGCAATAGTTATCTATGTTGTCCTGTGTAGTCAGTTATGTGCCGCAAAGATAACAAATGCAGTACTTGAACTGTAATATGGTATATAATTTTTTGATTTGTATCATTGTTATCTGCTATAGTTTTTCATATAGCATCATTTTACATCTCTCATGCCGCACCATAAATTCTAAGACATCAATGAGCCAAAAGATAAAACACCTACTGAATGGTAGAGATTTTTTTTTTTTCGAGGGGAGGGGACTAATATTTTTTCGCACACTAGTCTCTCCAAAGTGGAGATGAACTTTTACCAGCTGGGTTAGGCCCAAGAGCTCAATGTTAGATTATGGAATGAACAACTGAGTAACATCAAAAGCAGGTGCACAAGAAGCTGTCAATGATACAAAACACAGTTCATACATAGAAAATAATTATCCACAACTAAGACGGAGAATCTACAAACATGCTCCACGAAAATTCCATCTTAACATAGCTTGTACCATTGTTAGATCACTTTCTGGTAGGTTTCCAATACGAGAGACCATGAATAACACGACCTTTCCATCCTTGCAGCATCCACATCCCATCTTCATCCACTGAAAAGTCCTTGTGATATTCCCTCTTCACCTTATTCTTCACATATTTCACGATTTCTTGATCGAGCGGGAGCTGCCTAAAACCCGCTCTCATGTTTCTAGCCTGCCACTGTTTGTACGTCTCTGGCCTCTCAACCCTCTCACTGCCTTCACAAGCTATGATATTCATAACTTCCTTCCCAAATATCTGTTCCTCGAAAAGAAGTCTCTCAGGGTCGTCCTGAGCTATGGAAGCCTCAAACATATCAAACATTGAGGAGAAGTGGAAGAGCGCTTCCCTAAACCGAGTGATAAAGAAAGGGGTGTTATACGTCCCATTGGAAACTCCATGGATGAACAAATCAGGATTGATTTTCCTGATCAGGTCTAAAACCGCATCTCTCGGGCTGTCCGCGGTTACAGTCTCATCCGGCACATTTTGAAGCCGGTACAGAGAATTGACCACAAGTAACTCGTTTTTGTCAATCTTGAGATCTTCAAGTTTGATAGCTTCCCACTTTTGAGCTATGGCCTTAAAATCAAATGGGACATTGAATCTCTCACAATATTTTGCAAGACGGTGGCCTGTGTCCTTAACCCTCTCTGCTGGCCGAAAACCTGCCTGCGGAAAATCTATGCCGGTTATTCGAAGCTTTGGAGGTCCTTCTGGTCGATCAGAAAGAGCCTGGATCAGACAGGGCCACTGGAAGCCATACAGAATTCCAAAATCAATAATGTGAATTGTGGTCGCACCGGTAGCCAGTTTCTTGATCGTCCTGTTTGCAAACACATTCGACATCTTCCTGTATGGACATGCTGTGATAAAAGTCTTGTAAGCTTTCAAAATCATGGCAGCTGATATCCTCCTGGAAGAAAACGCTGCGTATAATTCTGTACCATTCCCAGCCAAACGAGCCTCAAGGGCATATGCAAAATAATGAGCCAGCCTTTCTGTGCCATCACCGTGAGGAGATGAGTGCTGCCTTATGCGGATTAAGAGATCACTGAAGGTCCTTCTGTCAAAACTTGCAACAGCTTGGGCACATTGTATTAATAGGCCTCTCAAATCCACAATTTCTTTTTCCCCACCTCGTTTCTCCCCTCCCTTTGAATTTCCTCTGTTTGAATCTTTCAATTTACCTTTTTTCCGGGAATTCTTCGTCGATTCACTTTTCTTGACTTCATCACAGTCAGGCATCATGGGTTTTTTTGCATCTGAACAAAGCAACACCTTGTCATACATCTCCAATGGCTCCACTTCACCTAAACCATCAGCCATTTGTTTGTGACTCCGGTACTCTTCCAAGAAATCACCATCTCCTCTACCACGGTTCTTCTCTTTTGAATTAATCGGAGAACGATCAAATTTCTTTATTCCCATAATTTGCGTACAATCATCATTTTTGTCCTTATGTTCTGATGAATGGCTGACAAAGTCATCACTAGACTTGTGTTCTCGGCTCTCACTCAATGAAATTGAAACCGAAAATTGACTCGATGTAGAGCCATCCCGTGTAAAAACACCATGATTAATGATCCCTTTCGAGTGACCAAAAAACGACTGTGAATCTAACTGCTGAGTCAACAAAGAAGACTGCAAAACTTCAGACGAAGGGGTAGCAATAGAGGACTCAAAATCCCATTGATTTTGATTATTCAAATTGGACTCAACAAAACTGGTGACATCAGAGGAGCTTGCACCAACACCTATATAGGTACTTTTAGTGAAATGATCGCTAGGGCTTCCACGATTTTGACCAACATCATTGTTAAGAACATCATACAAGGATTTTTCAGCGACTTGGAGAGCTAAACAATCAAGAAGCATGCAAGGCTTATTTTCTAAGTCTTCTTCTTCTTCCATAAGAACATGGTTTATGAACTTAAGCATTGCATCAGAATCATCATTTTCTGTAAAACTTTCCCCCTCAGATGAAGATTCATCAGCAGGGGAAGACCCTTTTGTTTTAACCGGGGATTCATCAAAATCATGGTTGAAGTTGCATCCATTCAATCGATTTTCTTCGGGAAAAATTGGTTTAGCGTGCTGATTAAATTGAAAATCTTCTTCAGGAGCCAAGTATTGATGGACTAAAGTATTCATTCCAAACTCAATCTCAGATTGACTTATACCCCAATTATCTAACCAGCAAAAAACTTGAAATTTGACACTTTCCCCCGACACCAGACTGTAGCCTAATGGTCGACATCCCTCACATCCCTCTCCATCGTAAATGGCTCGAGTTTGAAAGATTGCTGTGTACCTTGCAGAAGAGTATCAAAGATTGAATCTGGTCAGGTATCCAGCGACTGAAAAAAGATGAAGTTTGACTGAAACTCTGCGAATATAAGAAGGGGTTGGGTGGTTTTAAGGAAACTTCGAGGAAATTGATGATGCTTGGAGCGGGGGCTAAATGTAGTGGAGCCCACTTGACTTTTTGGTCCCTATGTATAAATTATATGATTCGAATTTTTTTAGAAAAATACATTGTAAGACTCTTAGTAAGAGTAAGAGACCATGCATGAACCGGCAAAGAAAGTGTTGCCATCTTTCATGTTTGGAGCCTAAATGTGTTGGTAGTCGGAAAATTTTTGTATGAATTGAGTATGAGCCTTGGTTTATTTATCAATATATAGAGTCGGTATTCATATCCAATATATACAAGAATTTTTATTGGTAGTCCGTTAATTTTTTTATTTCTTTTTGAAAGACATGAGACGATATTTATTATCACATAACGTTGAAGATAATAAGTGAAATTATCAAAATTAGGATGAGAAGAGTGGAATTCTAAAAAAGCTAAAAAAATTAACAAATATGCTTGGATGCATCAACCCTAAAATGACATATTCAAACACACTATATTATTTTTAAGGTTGAAATGTCCTTAACAGGGCAGAGATAGTAGGGGTGAGGCGGCCGCACCCCAATATATTTTATGTTTTTTTAAAAAAAAAATTATGTTTTATCTCCATTTAAAAAATAATAATTCATCCCTTAAACTAAAATCCTGAATCCGCTGCTACTTAAGAATAACATCAAATAAACTCACACTCTTATTATTATTATTATTTAGTCAAATAGTTCGTACATATATAACAATTAATTTACTTTTCGAATTTTGAGGAGTAACTTGTATGTATTTTAGTTAATTATATTGCGTATTGATGTATTCAAAATTATTATATTATATTATTACTAAAATCATAGACTTTACTAACTAGATCAAATAGTTGGATAAATTAAGAAAGTAATATATAATAGAATCTCTATTTTAGCAAACATAAGTATTACATATCATATGTAATATAAATTCGCTGGTACTCTTAAACTTTTAAAATTATTTTTAAGTTTTATTTTTTAACCACGAACACTAGGTTTTATATAGATGGAGTTTCGGCAACGAACTTTCATGAGGTTTTCAAAATAGGCAATTTACTCTTCTCTGGTTTGAAAATAGCATGTTTACAAATGTGATTTGAAAAAAAATAGGCAATTTACCCCATTTGGGTTTATGGATAGGTGCAAAACAACCCTCCTATGTATGACATGTGAGGGGAGCATCAGTGGTTGACGATAAAAAATTCGGAAGGGGGCAAGAGTTTTTAAAATAAAAAATGTAGGCCAGAAAAATTTTAGAGGGTAAAATTTTTTTTTAAGGCGGACAAAAATATGTCCATGAGTAGTGTGCTATGTTACACTTGCCATTTGTATCCGTCCTTGGGTAATATGTTATGTTTTACAAATAACATGGGAGTAAAATATCTAATAGCAATGTCATATTATGTAGTAAAATACATATTAACAATATCACATTAGAGTAAATTATTATTGACTAAATGATTTGTCCTTTTTTTTTTCCTCCATTCTATTTAATAGACGTCTTTGGATCAAATATTATATGGGACAATTATTTTTTATATTTGAAACTTAACTTATATATATATATATATACTAGTTATCCTTGCACTGCGTAAGACACAGTGCCAGCAGACAATGTTTATGTTCCAAAAACAACATAACAAGCTTACGTAAAAAAGTATCATCATAGAATGAATGTTTGTGGAGTCGTCTCATCATACGCATGACAACCACAAAGTTTCGAGCAAAATATGACATGCAAACGTGCATCATACCAACAAGATGAGCCGAAACTTAAAAAAAAAAATCATTTCATATTGTCACTTTTAGTTTAATATTATCGAATGAGGTTGGTTCCAGATTTCTAGTCGAATCTCTTGCATTTGATCGCCATTCCTCTAGTTGATTTCTTCATTGTGGGCATTTGTTTCTCAACATCAGCTATAACAGAAAATGAAAAAAATTATACTTGAGTAGCCTTAATTAGAAGGGAACAACATATGGACTCGAGATGATTTGTGATGAGGAGAAATAACCTTGAGCAAACGATTCTTCTTTGTTGAGAATACGATAAATATTGACTTCACCTCTAAAACTATCAATGCCAAGCACAATATGGTTCATGAATCTCTGCTTAGCCCTCTTTTTTCCCCCATTTTCAGCCACATGAAGGAATGTAATTGTATATGTGCACTAACTTAAGATCTAGATCAGTTGGTTGTATTGTATATAATCTTCTGTAATCAAAGGAAAAAATATATATAATTTATTCACTCCATTACTTTTTTAGAATCTTTCACAACTGAAAACATCGTCCTCCACAAATTGCAGCTTGCATGATATACAACCAGACAATCTTGTTATGTTTTAATAACATATGAATCATATATGTTACAGCAATCAAAACAAAAAAGATTGATAGCCAGAGCACATTATAATTACTTCGAAGATCAAGAAAAGTATATCTTTTGTTGCATCTGAATATAGCTATTGGCTTAACAACAATGTCTCGACTACAAGGAAGAAGGGTCAATTGAATTCTTTAAAAGGATATAAATGATCAGTCGTTGCATTAAAACTAATATCACAGCAAACAAAAATAACTTAAAAAAGGTCAACAGATCAACCAATACCTATGATCCCCATGCGCTGGTCAGAGAACCAGTGAAACACACACCAAGAACCGACGAGCCTGAACTTCACAACAAAAGAATATCTGGGATGAAAGCCAACTAAGCATTCTTGATTGCTGAAGGTGCAATACATCATCGGTCACCCAAAATAAAGGCCATCACTTCGATTAAATTTGAAGGGTGATCTGGTCATTTTAATAAAGATGGTGCAAGAAATAAAAGGTGGGTTGGTGAATCAACTTCACCTATTTATTCTCTTAAGGATAATGATTTAGTCTAGTTTGACAAAACCAAACAAAATTCACATCAAAGAGCAATATGAATATAAAAGGAAAATCAGAAATCTGACAAAGCCGTATAAAAAATGGAACCAAGAGAGGATAAATATCCAAAACATGAAACAAACCTAAAATAATGCAACAACTGAAGTTAAAAAATCGAAAAATTTTATTTTTTCAAAAGACCGTAAAAAAATTTCATGTCCATTTCACACAAGAATCCCACTTTAACTTCTAACCATCATGGTAATACGACTCACAGGGGGAAGCTAATTGATTTGTAGACTATATTCAAGCAACCAACGACCACAAAGGGGAAGAAAAAAAGGAACAAGCAATTGGGAATTAAACCATATAAAATAAAATACCTGGTACACTAAACTATTCCCGTGAGAAAATCCCAAGAAGATGTGCTGCCGTTATTTGCCAGTAGGGGAAAAACAAGAAATTAAAAGGAAATACAGAGTAATGTAGACTTTAAAGGGATAACAAAAAACCGCAATAATCTGCAACTCATTCATTGTACATAAGAGAAGTAACAATCCATCATTTAATGCAACCCTACACCTTCACCTTCATCTTCGCCTCTTCGGTGCACTGGCCAAACATTGTTAAGGGATGATCGCGGTTGAAATCAGGCAGGGTAAAAGGAATGTCAAGAGCCGCTTCTTTGGTGCACTGGGCATACATTGTAAAGGGATGATGACAATTGAAATCGAGGAGGGTGGAGATAATGCCAAGAATTTAATGCGACAAAAAAAAAATAATTACAAAAGCCAATTTAATAATATACAAGAAGACCATGCCAAAAGTCGAAGCCCTATAAAAAAACCCTTTTATTATAGAAAGATTATGTTGCTTATAATACTGTTATAATATATATATATATATATATATATATATATATATTAAAAATGATAAAATGGTTTAATTACCAAATAAAGCAAACAAATCTTAGTTAAAGAAAGCTTCACATTAAGACATAAAAGTCCCCAATCACAAGAATCGGGCAAGCAGCGCCACTTATTGCATATGCTACCCAAACCAAATTTAATAACAAATGTTACATACAAACTAATATACTGCCCTTTTGTCACAATCTGTTTACCAAGTAATATCAATCACGAAATATTTATAAGTTACACACCTTCCACAGGCATGAGCAAAGCCATCCTATGGACTAGGGTAAGCTATAGCTTCATGCAAATTTAAAAAAAAAAAATATTAGTGTAAATTTTCGAAAATTCAACCTTCTAAATCGGTGATATCTCTTTATCTAACCCGATCAGCTCCAGGTAATTTTGAATACTGACTCCACCCTAGATTACGAGTTTGTACAATGACTATTTTCAGATAAAAATGTGAGCATGGAGCTCGATTTTAGGTGATGTCTGGTTTCCTGGTTCGACCAGTAAGCGTGTGCATTAAAGACTCGATCAAGGAGTTCTTGGGGCACAGGCTCGCCTCGTCTTTGTTGAGGTGATATTCTCGCGGTGTGAACCAATGTTTTCCACTTGTCCTGGAAAAGCGTAGAATATGATAACTTGAGGATTCAATCGGTTAAAATGTATTTTATACGAACAAAAGATGAATTGTGGCATAAAAAAATTTCCCAGTATTCTTACAAGAAGAGCGTCAAAAGCAATGCAAGAAAAAGAAATGACGCCAATTTTCAGAACTTGAAAGATAAGAAATCTGCTATATATAGATATTCTTACCTTCAAATCTACGTATGTTCTATGTTTCGCACTATCAAAGGCTCTCAGCTTAACATCTCCCCATCTGCAGAAAAAGTAGATTGGTGAGTAAAGATACATAAATATCGAACATAGGATCGAATACTTGTCATTATATTTAAAGCTATAACTGATGCACAACTCGAAATTATGACTCCCCAACAAACAATATAGCAAAAACATCGATGCATTTAGTGGAACAATCATCATAATCTAATGTTTCCATAGGTTTCAGCAAGCATATATAATCGTACGTTCTATCATATATTTTAATGTATAATTTCACCAAGCATACCTTCCCGTTACAAGTTTCTCAACAGCCTGAACTAGTGCTTCCACTTCAGAAACAGTGAAAGGTCTACGGATACGGCGCTGAGCTGAATCAGACCTCTTACATTTCCTTAAAGGAACCATGGACAACGCATCTGGCTCCATCGAAGATACAGGAACAAGTGCTTTTGATTGTGCGCCAGGTATCTTTAATGACGAATCGGGAGCTGAATCATGATCACTTTCAACTAAACTATTGAAAGTATTTCCTGAAAGTTCCGGTGAGTATCAAGATTCCCATTTTGGATAGTGCTTCGAGGGACACTGGGACTCGGAGGGTACCTGGTGCCAGACAAAGTTAAAATGAAAGTCAAAAGATGAGACAGATGCCGAAAAATAATCTTCAAGTGCCCCCTATACTGGAAAGAATACATTGCCAGTGGTTGAGGATTGTCGTGCAGCAGCTGGCATGCATGATCTTCTGAACATAGCTGTGATGATAGGGTGTGGGGGCACCGCTTTGGCTCAAGAGTAAAACCCAATGTATCCATCTTGTTATCATGCTAAATTCTATAAACTTATCAAACATGTTAAATATAAGAAAATAAACAAAAGTTGGATAAGTAACACCGAATAAGCGTTCCGTCGCTTCTTTGAAAGTACCTAACAATGATACACAATTTCAACAAATTCTCAATCCTCATTGGCAAATAAATACTTTCATCGATATCAGGCATTTGATATGAATAATTAAATGGAGTTAAAATATCTTTGTAAGGTAACATAGCATTCAACATATTGTACAACGAATTCCACCTAGTTTCTATCGGTGATGGAAAAAGAAGATGCTTTAAACCATTAGATAAACATAATTGTTTACAATCACGCTTAACACGGCTCGTGCGTAACCATTTAGCGTAATATTTCATTTTCTCAATACATAACCAACTTTAACAGCCAAATTAATCACATGACATGCACATCTAACATGAAAAAACACCATCAAATATTGGTTTCAGATAGGTCTTTAAATCTCGCATCGCAGCATTATTATTCGCAGCGTTTTCTAATGTGATTGAAAATACCTTATCCTGAATTTCATAATGACTACAAGTGTTGAATACATATTAACAATTACATAACCAATATGTGCACAATCTAACTCATCTAAAGACAAAACCCGTTTTTGCATACACCAATTACCATCAATCCAATGACAAGTGACAACAAGATATGAATCCGAATTTACATTTGTCCAAATATCCATTGTTAAGCTAACCCTACAAGGTAAACTAGAAAGATGTTCAAACAATGTATTTCTATATTCAACAAATACGTCCATACAATTTCTTTTTAGTGAGTGCCTAGAAATATGTTTAAACATGGGTTGTATAGACGAAGCAAATCCAATAAAATCAGCATGTTCAGCTTGTATAAAAGGTAGTTCACATCTAATCACATATCTAACAAGTGACCTACGGTTAATTTCAGTAGTTAAAATAAAATTTGTGCCAGTGAGAACATTAATTTGTGCTTGTGTAGCTTCTCGACCTAATGATTGTAATGTTGTCTCATCAAAGTTATGTTTTTTTACTAATTGTTTTTTAAATGTTCCGGTGCCTCCACTGGAACCACCAGCTTTATATGAATATTGTATCTTACATAATTTACATATTGCAACAGATTCATTAGTACCTTCTTTTTGAGCGAGTTCAAAGTGATCCCATATCTTACTTCTTTTGGCACGAGTCGGTTGTCTACTCGCTGATGTAGTGGCTACAGATGACTCCACTTGTTGTATCTCTTGGGCTTGGGCAGCAGGAAGTTCGGTAGGTTGTTCGGGTTGTTGCGGTTCGACGTTCAGAGAGGAACCACCAACATTGAGGTCAGCAAAATAATCATAACTTTCATTTATTGGCACATGCAAATTCATTGCCGAAGATGAACTCAATGATAGACGACCTGGGACGAGACCCCGACTGCGACCCCGGCTACGACCAACGCCGCTGCTAGATGAAGATGCCATTATTATATAAGTAAATTGTAGATAGCACAATTGAGAGGATAATATGAGATTGAAGTATACAACTTTGCAAGAACGAATTGTGGGGATTTACAAAACATAACACACATATTTATAGTTTTTTTTTAAAAAAATATTAAATGAAAATGAACGTTGGCAACAGCTAAAGAGCCGTTTCCAACGTTCAGCATGGCAACGGCTAGCTGACACACATTTAATTTTTTTTTTAATACTATCGGTTCCGGTTTCGGAACCGGTGGTGCTACCGGTTTGGCTCCCTGGAATCGCCCTGTACCGATTTCTTACCGAATCCGGGGCGAAGCGGAACCGTTAGTCCGGTTCCGATTTCGGACTGGACTAACCGGTTCGGTTTTGGGCCAGTCAGGTCTGGATTGACCCGGCCCGATAAACACCCCTAACCGCCCCCACACAATTGCTTAAACCTAAGCTCTTATACAGGGTGACCCAGTCACCGGACCTATCGGTAACTTCACTGGCTAAAGAACGTTGCGGTAAATAAACTGCCTAGAGACCTGTTCTTCTGTGGGACAACTATGACTTGGAAATATGCCAAGTGGAGTGAGATGAGAATCTTGTGGCATTGTCTCCTTTACACAACCGAGAAAAAAGCTTGGTGATTTTCAGTAATTTATGAATTGTTATTTTAAGGTTGGTTGGTTTAATGCCAAGGATCTCCCAGTTGTAAGGATATAAATTTTGCCACTGGTTTTTGCAAGAGATTTGGCTTAAAACTCACCAAAATCATGCTTAGCCAACAAGTATCTACGGTTTATCTCAAACTTAGCAAATAAATTCTTAATATTAAGACAAAGTACAGACATAAGTTGACCAAATAAATAATTAATTTTTACTAATTTTCTAAAATGTATTGTCGTTTTTAAGGTAATTATATCTCGTTACTAGTTATTATTTTTCAAAAAAAAAAATGTCCACTCCACACTTTCTAAAGTTTAAATTCTTTTGTCTCATTTTCAAAAGTAAGAACATAGAAAACTTTCACGGATGAAAAAACACAACTCTAGATTTACTTTAAAACTCTTCAACAATTTATCCCCGAAACATCAGAGTTTGAAATAACCCCTCGTCGGAACATTAATGCCCCAACTTGCCGGGAAAAAAAAACTACGTTTTATCCCCACACAAAAGTTATAATTTGCCCCTCAAAAAGTTAAATTTTGTCCTCCTTAATTTTTTTGACCAAATAAAATTTATTTTAAAAATGTAATAATTATAAGATACATAAATTACTACAGTTATCATCAATTGATTTTGAATTAAAACCTCATATATTCTTTAACACTATATGTAAAGTAAGAGAGTTATGGTGACAAATTTGGTCGGTTGGTATGGATACTTATCCAAATTTCAAATTTGTAATAATTATAATATTATCCCTATCAATTGTGATAATTACAATTTTGCCCCAATTTTGCCATTGTTGTGACATTTTTTATTTCATAGACCTTATTAATTGTTATGTTTCATGCGAAGCATTATATCACAACCTTAGCTGTTACTGGAAAATTCTTTGTACTACTAAATTTCTATATTAATTTTTTTTAAAAAAATTGTTATTTATTCTCAAATCCATATTTACATGAGTATTATCAATTATCATGTCTCCGACATTTTATCGTTAGATTAGATAATTTAAAATAAATCGTTACATAGATAAGTGAGTTTAGCCAAGTTGGAAAATCAGCTCTCTGCTTTAGGAATGACTCGATATCAAGTCTCGTATGTAGAATGTTTGCCCCTCCCTCGATCAAAAATAAAATAAAATAAATCGTTACATGCTTTTGTATAGTTTTGATCGAATGCTAAGAATTTTTTATTATTATTTACCGATATAAATTTCAAATTCTTTCCAAATGAAACAATTTAAATTCAGCCATCAAACCATTCTTGTAATTAGATCAAGCCATTCAATAGCAATTTAAGAGTTCTATAATACAATAACAACTAAGTTTTAATCTCAATGGACTTGGGTGAGCTACAAAAACCAAAGAAAAAATCAAGTCGGATCTTATGTATGTGTCAAGATAAGACAACAACAGATCGAACTGATGAGATCGGTTCAACTGAAGCCAACATCAAATGATGAGCAGATCGAACTGATGAGATCTATTCAATTGAAGCCTGCATCAAATGATCAGACCAGTTCAATTGATTCAGTCCAATTCATTTCGGTTCAACTGATCCACTAGAGTGTTAGATGTACATGTGCATTGCTGGCCTACGTCGTACTTGACCAAACCAACGTAAATGATTTTCTCGCATTTTTTCTTCTACATAAGCCACATCTAATTCAGCTCGAATGTCTTCGTTCATTATTTTATCTTTTCTGATCTTACAACATATCCAACCAAGCATACACATCTTCTAGAGTTCTAGAATGCGCTTGAATTAAAAGGATTATGTTTTCATTCCTCGTCATAAAATCATATGGACTCAATTCAAACACATTAAGGCTTCGTAATATTATGCTAACTGAACAAGCAGAGGAACTACAGAGGCCAAAATCAAAAGAGAAACAGAAACTGATGGAAATAAATATTATGGCACTTTACAAAACCATTCGGTATGATAAGAATGCTTGAAACGAGTAACGACATATAATAAATTACAGACCAAAATGGTATCCGGTAAATGTAATAGCAACTGCGCGAAAATAAGTATTTCATTCATCAGATAAACCAGCATACTGCCATGGATTAAATTCCGTCGACTGGACATCACCTGTGTCGATGGCATCTGAATTGTCGATGGCATTCCGGTGCTCAGTGTACTTACCGTTGTAATGGTATATCTCGAGGTCCCCCCAGGGTGTCGGTGTAATTTCATCCGTTTGATCAAACCATTTCGGTGTGAATTGCTCACCGTTTGTTTCCCGATGTCTTTTTTCAGCTCTCTGTCTCTCCTCCAAACTGAAGAAGTATTAGAGATACAGTCAGAGATGGCATAATTAAAAGAAATGGTTACAAATGACCATGTTTCCAATAAATTAACACTCAAGGAATATATTTATTTTTCTGATACATCCATATCAAGAATTCAGAACGTACTTAAAGACAGAATTTGTGAGCATCATAAATTAAAGGATGGCATAGTCTTTGAGAAATAACCAAAAAAAAAAAAAAAAACTCATCCTGTGGAATGCAAATTGGCAATAGATGATGAAAGGATCCGTCCGAAGAAAGGGAAAACAAAAGGATACGAAACAAAAAAATATAAAAAATTGGACTAATATAAAAATAAAAACAGAGATGTCAGAATATGCAAATCATGGCATCAGTAAACTTGAATTCCATTGATCACATTGATGATTTGATTCCCAAAAAAAAAAAAAAAAAGATCCAATGATCACACTCGGAGAATACAAGAATCCAAAATTTCCCACTACGTATGATATCATCCAAACTTTGTTCTTTAAGGAAAGATAAATTTGGTAGTATCCTAAACATCTTAGAAACCAGTTTAACCTACCAGGTCAGAGATTAATGACTAGAGATGACCTCGGCATTAGAAAAGCTAAAATGTCTCTCCGTTCCAGACAGCTATTTTAAGAAAACTGACCCGTAAATTCTCAATATGAGCTTGTAAAACGTGTCCTTGTACCGGGTGGCTT
This sequence comes from Haberlea rhodopensis, assembly GCA_907163345.1. Lineage (NCBI taxonomy): Eukaryota > Viridiplantae > Streptophyta > Magnoliopsida > Lamiales > Gesneriaceae > Haberlea > Haberlea rhodopensis. The sequence continues at coordinate 25,385 of CAJQUN010000583.1, forward strand.
GTATATATATATACGGGCCAATTTATCATTCGAGCCACACAATTGAGTTCTGGAGGATAATTTTGCACTCAATGACATCCAAAGACATGAGTAGAAGCGTACTCGTTGTTTCAATAAGGGGTTGAGTGTGAAATTAAAACGTGAACTCCCGTTAATATCAAGCATTAGCATAACTCACTTCGCTTAATATTCGACTGCATAGTTTATCCTCTATCAATAGCTTCTGATAAGATCAACAACTTCACAAAGCACAAAGGCAGCAAAGAAATAAGGCATCATATTCATTGAGAGATAGAGATGGACCTGCTCTTCTCTGCACCGGCCTTGGAGAGGTCGCCTTTCTCAAGTGCCCATCTATCAGGACGTAACCGAGAATCTGATGCCAACAACTTCTTGGGAGCAGTATCAAAACTGTTTATTTTATGAGCGAAGTGGGTGTACTGAAACTTGTCATTTGGTGGAGTTTCTGCAAGATGCCAAACCTGCACAAGCATTTCTTCTTAGCCATCAACCAGTCAGTCCGCAACACAGAAGAGGTCAATTGTTTTGCAGCTTCTTCACATCGATATTATACTAAATCAAGCAAAACGCATAGGAATTTTTTCACAGGCCAGAATGTATCAATCAATTCGTAAAAGCAGAAAACGTGTTCTATCAATAAGCTCTGGTCTTAAGGGTAGAAATAACTTTAATAGATATCTTATTGCATCGGCAAATCCAAATGGATGACAATGCCACAACAAACTGTGGCCCATAACGTTCACACTTCACACAATAAGTCCCCAAGAAAAAATTAACGGCACACAATACAGCATTCTCTAGACCTTAATTTGATGATAATTTCAAATAACAGGTCATAATTCTCCTTTTCACATCGCAATATACTAAAACAAAAAAAGAAAGGAATGGGAGAACATCACGAAGTTAACCTCTTTCAGTTCTGTGCCAGGAAGAGGTTCTCCTTCCAAATCACATGGTTGATAACTCATTGACTTGCTCCATTTCCCGGTCATCAAAATTTTAGGTTCCTCATCGGCATTATATACATATCCATCTACCTCATACCGATTAGCCCTGCAAAGACATGTAACCATCCAGAAGCAGAAGCGAAGTGAAAATCCAAAGCACAAAAAAATAGCTGGAAAGATACAATTAAACATGTAAAACATGGAAACAACAGGCGTCACAGAGAACGATTGGATAATGATATTTTCAATGTTTCGACAAAGTTTCAAATTGTTGTTTCCCAGTATCGGGTGGAGTATTAAAAAATATTTCAACGAAAATTTTGATGATGAGAACGGGGCAAGAGTGTTCTGCATAATCAGAATAAGATTTAAATTGTAGTGGCTTTGATATCTGCTCATCTTCTAAAAAGACAACTTTTGGAAGTTTGCCTTCCTAAATCCATCTGATAGAATTACCATTTACGCAATTTACACTTGGTTATTGCCTATAGCCAAAGTAATCTGAAAATCTTTAATAGATTGGCTCTTTCATTTGCATCAAACAGCTCGATAAAATGTGTTCCTTGAACCCTAAGCGTTACACCCTACAGTTGAAAGGATAAATGATTATATAAAAGCAACATACCCAAACCAACCACAAGGTTGAAAATAGAGGACGACTTTGTCCCCAGTGGTCAAATTTGTCATGACCATATCTCCAGGTGAATCCACCCATGTTCGTCCAAATATCAAATTGTTAACTTTGGTTGGAGGTGGAACCAACTCTAAGACAACACCATCACGCTTGAGAGTTACACGTGTTCTGCATTAAAGAAACATGAGGATACCTAAAATGTCATCACAAACTTAATAAATGGAATATTGAAATTTGACATCATACATAGCAATACATACAATTAATGTCATGACTAGTCAAAAATAAAAAAAAACTTACCTTCCAATTGGATAGACATCAAAAGAGTTCCCTAGAAATTTTGTTTTTAACTTAGATGTCACGTCATATGTGAAGTGCTCATTTTCAGCATGCCCAGCACTCATAGGAGGATGATGGCTGACCTGCATAATGTGACGCCCCGAAATTAATTAATTGCAATTAAGGCATTAATTATGTTTATATGATGAATCATGTGTTAATGAATTTATGTGTTGGGTATTAAGATATTAACATGATTTAATTGTGTTAATTATTAAATATGAGGAAGATGTGATTTTAGATGAAGTTTAGAGCATTGTTGTAAAATGCTTTTAAAACACCAAGTAGAGTATTTTATACATCATGTTAAGTTTGGGGTACTTTTTTTAAAATTAAGTTAAGACAACCCCTTTTAATCTTTTACCCACCACTTTAACCCCTCTATACCTTTCACTTTATTAAAAATCCCCAAAATCACTTCCCAACCCAAACCCTCCCATTTTCGAGTTCCACCAAAAGAGGAGAAGAAAAGTTCCACAAAAGCTTTGTTTGTGTGATCTTTGCTAGGATTTGGAGCCTACAAGAGGTATGGAACCATTCCTATAAGTTTTATGATGTTTGGTGTTGAAATGGGTTAAGTTTTATGATGTTTGGTGTTGAAATGGGTTAAGTTTTTGATGTTTTATGTGGGTTTGTTTGGGTATGTGTTGTTTATGGTTGGGGTATGATTTTTGAAGTGTTTTAAGTGGGTTTTAGTGGGTTATGATGTTATTGTTATTGTTGGGAAGTTTGGTGTTGAAAGGTATGAAGATGAGCTTGCAAAATGCACATGAAAATGGGGAAATCGCGGCCGCTGTAAGTGGCGATCGATCGCTACAAAAGCAGCGATCGATCGCCGAGAGGCAGTACGCGAAGATGAGGATAGGCGATCGATCGCCTCAAATGGCGCGATCGATCGCCAACGTCCAGTAGCCAAATGAGAATCAGGCGATCGATCGCCTCATTTTAAGCGATCGATCGCCGCTAAGTGAAAAATCAGGCGATCGATCGCCTCATTTTGAGCGATCGATCGCCACTGTTCAAAAGATGAAAAATGTTGATTTTGTTGTATTTTTGGTATTGGGCTATTGTTTAGCTTCTAATATCAATTTGTATGGTTATGTAGAACCGTCCCAGGTACCCACGACTTCAAGGAGATAAAGTTCTACGATTTCTCCTTCTTTTGGAATTAAGGTACGTAAGAAGCGTACGGGCATCGGACGGTAACACACTCCTAACTCTGACTATGCATTAATTGCATAAGTATTTACGATGTTTATGATGATGTTATGATAAATGAAGATGATATGATGTTTATAATGATGATTATGATAAGCAAGTTTATGATGATGATGTTATGATAAATGAAGATGATATGATGTTTATAATGATGATTATGATAAGCAAGTTATGATGATGATGATTATGATGATGAAGCTTATGATGATGATTTTGATAAGTAAGTTTATGATGATGGGATACGATGTTATTATGTGGTAAGACGCCACGGGGTAAGATGCCCATATGGCAAGAGGCCATACTCCTATATTATGATCATGCTATGATTGCATAAGAATTTACGATGCCATGATGGTGTACATAATGAATAAAAATGATAAGATGTTTAAGATTTATGATAAGTAAGTCCATGATGAAGATGATTTGATAATGAATCAAGATGATAAGATACTTACGATGATGTTATGATGAATAAAGATGATTTTATGATGAATAAAGATGACAAAATGCTTAAGATTATGTTATGATAAATGATGATGATAAGACGTTACTATAACGATTATGATGAGACGATGATGTCTATAAGATGATAATGCTTATATGATAATGATGTTTACAAGATGATGATGTTTATAAGATGCTATGATGTTTATGATGAATATGAAACTATGTTCTTAAGAATGGTTGAATGTCCGGTGGTTATTATGGGCAAGCGAGGAAGGTCTTGCCGCTCACATAAATGAGCGATGGGGTACATCCGCTATCAAGGTGTAGCGATGGGTATCATCCGCTGAGCGATGGGGTACATCCGCTATCAAGGTGTAGTGATGGGTATCATCCGCTAAGCGAGGGGGTACATCCGCTATCAAGGCGTAGCGAGGGGTATCATCCGCTGAACAAGAGATACATCCGCTATCAAGGTGTAGCGATGGGTATCATATGATGTGTTATGTCGAGCGAGGGGGCCAATTATACCGCTGTCATAATGGAACCCGGACAGTCCCATTTCTAATTAACATAGTTTGTTGTGAGCATATATGTGAAGTATGATGTTTAATCATTTATGGCAAGAACTAATGATTTTATGCATGACTATGAAACAGGGACAACCAAAGAGGGTTAATACGATTAACCAGGAAGTATATGTTATCAATTACTTTCATGCATTTATTTATATGCCATTTCCTTATGATTATTAAGTAAAGATGTATATGCTCATGATGGGTTGTTCCTGTAGGTACACCTTTGGACTAATGGATTAAGGGCCGGGTTGAGGCAGTGAGCTTTGAGAAGCATGGAAGAAGTTAGGATGCAAGAACTTTTGGATAGTATCTACTCTAGGAGTAGAATAATTCTATCGCCTTAACATTCATTTTGTGAATGTAATTATTTTAGCTTTTAAGATTTCATTCTCGGCCCATAATTTTACTAGCTCTAAGCTACAACTGAAACCCTAAGACGTTATAAATGTATGTTTAGTCCCTAATAGGTGATTAAGACAATGTCAAGGTAGGAAGACCCTACATTAATGTTAAAACATCAATATCAAATAAAAATAATCCAGAAGAAACTAACAGAAAAACATCAGCTTCATCATTGTAAGTCCTACAATGTACAAAGCAGTGTTCTACACTCACTTATTTGGTTTGACAGATAGTCAATGAAAGCCTCAAAAAATATTGGTCCAAACGTTCCCTTAAGAACTATAAAGTCCAGTATTTAAATTATTCATTTGATGCACATCATGCTGAGAACCAATCAACATGAGGCTCAATCAGATTATAATGCACAAGTCTAAGGGCAATTGCCTCACCTGCTCAGAGATGAAAGTAATTCCGCCATGGTTAATCATTTCATAAGTCTCGCCAAGAATAGGATTGAAAGGCTTCCAGGTGCGTTGATAGGCAAAATAAACAGACACTGCCCACGATGCTGCATCAAATATAAGAAATTCCTTTAATGTATCATTCAATTTATCCCTGGTATAAAAATTAACACACACAAAACGCCTTCGATCATATCGAAGTATTGACCAGTTGTACTACTAAAAGTAAGAAAAACGCACATGCATACACCAACCGCATGTAGGGATCTTCGCATCCATCTGCTTGATCTAAAAGGTGAGAATATTCCATTAACTGTACGAGATTAGTATAGTCAGCATCACTTTGCATGAAATGACATTATTGAAGCAGTAGAAAAAGTGTTCAATGAATATGCATGTACCTCTGCAATTTTCTGAATCATTGTCATTGGCTCAAATATGAGAACAGGGAGGGTCACCATTGATGTAATATCTGCACCAATGTATTTTTGCATCATCCTCCAGTAACCATCACGTTCCTTTGAGGAATTAATAAATCTATCAGTACATACATCCAAACATGTGCACGCAAATAGCAGAAACAATCACTTAAAGTACAACATAAAATCTCGTCAACATGAATAGAAAAGGAACCCCCACCAACACAATTAATAAAATGAGACATGTAGGTCCCTAACAGGGAGCTTTTTGGGTTATAAACGAGGGAAAAGTGCTTCAAACAAGTAATTTGGTTTAAGCATTGCTCGCCCTCACAAATGTTTTGCATATAGTTACTAGAAGGGCTAATATAATCCCAAATATATGAAGTTTTGCGTAGTCACTACTCATCCAAATAGGTTTTTGGAGACAAGTTGTTTCCAATTGCATAAACATCTCCAACAAAAATTCAAACATTCTCTAAGGTGATAGGTATTATTAGGAATAATCTGATCAACGCGAAAAATCTCCTAACAGAAATGCCAGATATATCTAACTGATTGATTGAGGGCACTATGCAATTTGTCATGCACAAATCAATATGGTTGAAATAGAACAAAATTTTCCCTTAATTCAAATTTTGAATCAATGTTCAACAACTAATTCAAATTTCAATATCACCAGAAACAGTGAATTATTCCTTCCCAAAGTGTCTGTTCAAGATACATCAACCTTATCCTTTACATTACTTGCTAGATCAGGAATATAACTTCATAAAAAGTTTCAACGAGATCCTCATTTGAAAATGAATGTAGCCACTAGACAACTCACCTCCTGCTTCCATCTTCCTCTCTGTGCTTCCTCTTCTGCATCTTCTTTGCCTCCTTCAGGATTTATTACTTCAACCCCTTCATACCCTAGCAATCTAGTAACAGGTAATTCATTTCTCAGCAAAAAATATAAAAATTCGTGATGCAATGGAAAGATGGGAAAATCTATTTACGTTAATCATCTTTATCAAGATGAACCTGATAGATATAAGTGCATGTGTATGAACACATTAATGGAATACAGGCATGCACATTAGCTGAGTCGAACATATAGGACAGTCACTTATTCTCCTTATGTTTCAGTCAACTTTTAATAATTCGTGTTGCAATGGAAAATGGGAAAAGTCAGATCTTCCGCTCAATAATTGAATTTTTTTTTTTAATATGTAAAAATCAAAACCAATACAGGTGTCAACTGTTACACATGACATTTTAGAGGATTAATCCCTTTCCCGTTCCTATTTTATAAAACCAGTGGTGCCCATGTGATTGATTCATCACATGACTTGTCTTACGAAAAATACAAGTTTCAATGTATTAAATCGCCAAAACAAAATTTCAACTAAGGCATTCTCTCGTCAAGTTATATTCACCCCCTGCTCCTATAGATTATCAGCAGGTTAAACTACAGATATAAGAACTCAACTTATATTCTCTTCACTAAAGATCTCATCTTCCAAACGATTTACCAACAAGAAAGAGGAAACTAAATCATTTTATACATAAAAAGGAAAAACATCATTCCCATCATCCAGTGCAAGGGTGATATGCAAGAAAGCATCACTGGCGCGTCCTTGTTCTTGGAGATTCGCAAAAGAACGTTTATAAAGGCTAACACATAAAGCCGGGACATTTAGAGGCACATAAAAACTCATCAATCAACAAATCAATTGGGAAATCATGAGTTCCAGACTTCCAGTGCGCACTTGTCACTACAGAAAATTCAAATTATTGCTTAGATCTTCAGAATCCCACAGATGAACATAAATAAGCTAGGAATCCAGCCAGAACATATCAACCAACAATTTTTTGGAAATCAAATTGAGATTGACCAAAAAATGAATACAAAAAGCCAACATAATTACAGTATATTCATATACCCGTTGACAGATCTATGCATGGCGTTGCTGAACATCGACAATCCCGACGTCATCGCCGAGAAGAAACCCCCTTTGCTTTGATCTTTCTTCGGACTACCCATTTCCTTACACCGGAATTAGAATTCAACAATAACCTTAAAAATTGAAAAGCCACAAATGAATCCGGAATCCTTAATACAACGAATGAAAAATCCGAAAAACTTAGATGATTAGAATTTTCAACCCTAACTTGACCAGCGATCTGCACGAGGGAATATAGGAAGGGAGATATTCAAGATGATCATTGTAAAAATCAAAGTTGTGGGAATTCTTATATGTGAATCAACAGGGGTAAACCTGGAAGGAAAGATTGAATCTGGTTGGCGGTTCTTGTCCTAAATGGGACACTGCTTTCCCGATAATGGAGCGTGTGGTCACGCCGCAAATACAACCGTTGATGACAAAGAGACGATGTCTCCAGTGTCCACATTACCAGGTCCAGGGATTTTGAGCGTGTATAGCTTACACAATTAGCTACTAACTTATCAAAATAAAATTTAAAATAATATTTATTTTTAACTAATTATTATAATTAACCATAGGATTTGTTAAATATATATTTTTGAATCTGATAAATTGGAATAATCATTTTTTGTTATAAATTTTCTCATTAAAGTAGTAGCATGGGAAAAAAAGAAGTTTTTCACAAGTAAAATTATTTTTTATATATTTATTTAATTTACTTTAATAATCGGGTAACTACTTATATACCATCTCTAATTTTATAATTAACAAATTCTCTGTTTTAGTTTTTATGTCATTTTATACAAAGAATGCATATGTAATTATTCAAATTATAGGGAAGAATTTGTGAGAACCCGATTTTTCCAACCAAGCCAACTAGAGTTTTGATTAAGTCAACAACTATAGTCAAGATAATACCGAAAGATATTAAGATAATTGACCTTTTCAATTTCAAAACACCCAATAGATAAGTATGGAATTAACAAATCTTTAATAAATAATGGTGGGTTGCAACTTCAAAATCTCAGTATATTCAGCCTGTATTCTTTCGAAAATTTCAGCCCCTTTATTTCAAAATCTCCAGCTTCTTTAATTTGGGAATCTCAGCCAATTATTTTCTGGATTTTCAGCCCTTAAATTCGAAGCTTCATCCTTTATCGTCAAAGATTTCAGCACAATTCTTTTGACTAAAAAAAAATGTGCAGACTTTCAAAATTCAGCAGCAAAGATTTTGAAAGGTTTGAACCATAAAACAAAAACACACATTGAATTTCACAGTACACACACAGAAAATTTTGGTCCCTTCAAGGCTTATGAATGAAGGATTTCGTTGTATTTTCGGGTTCTAAACAAGTTCCTAATCATCTCGGTAAGTGGGTTTTGTTGTATATTCGTTTCGTTTTTGAAAAATCATATATATGTTTTGAAACTTTAGTCGATTATGTGAATTATGTTGAAACTATGATGCTCTGATGAATTTTTTTTTAAGCACTATAAATTTCGAAATTTGAATCCTTTATGGCCTTGATGCGGTGGGGTTATAAACGTTTTTCTGACCTGATATGGTGCTTAACCGTTGTTATGAGAAGTCCATACCCTTTATTCATGGGTGCTCCGATGTTATGACCGTATCTCTAGGAGGGTAAGTCTGGAGATTGATATCAGTACCAAGATGAAATTAGAGGATTTATTGTGCTTAACGTATATGAAAAATGTTCCTGATATGATATGTTATGTGATGGCTCGATGGGAGTAATTATGATAAGTTATGGCTGGATGAGAGTAATTATGTTAAGATATATTCATATCAGCTATGATCCGATTGTAATAGATTTTTTGAAAAAAAATTATGAATATGTATTATATGTCACATCGATTGACTCCCGCTTGGTGAGTGTTTTTCAAAATGTCCACCCCTTACATCCATTCCCCAGATATAAGCGAATTAAAATCAAGAAGAAGATCAAAACCAGTTTTGGAGATAGTGAATTAGATGTTATTGTTCAAGATGACGCTGCCATTAATTTATAAAGCTTCAGCTGATATTTGTAAGAATTATATATTTTTTGGAATAATAGACTCGTTTTCGTAGAATTTCGTATAACGAGACTTGTTGATTTTAAATGCACTGTTGATTTTGAATTGTATTTAAAATCAACGTCGATGTTATAAACTACGGTTTCGGAGCGTGACAAAATTTGTAATATAAATATTTTACGACAGATCCCTTAATAATATAATATAGATGGATTTGATATTTTTGTTTTGAATTCCCAATCTAAGGTTGGGGAGAGTCGAACATATTCTTTTAAGAGAGGTTACATGACAATCATTTAGACTAGAAACCATTTAGACTGGACATTGATACCGATGAAATGAAATAAAATTGTGAAATTTATTAACATGTTGCATTGTGACTTGTGAGTACTGAGTCCCATTAATAAAAAATCACAAACCTATATATAGAGTTATTTTTGGGAGCTGTGAGGAATTTACTGGTTTACTTTTTTTATTAATACCAAAGATGAAGGAAAGGAAATCGGCAAAATTGAATCTTCAATAGGAATCGCAGCATCTGCTTCAGAATAATCACGTATCATCGTTTACAATAACGAAGCTGTTGGATCCTGATGCTTCTTGGGATAAGGTTTCATATTCGTATTTTTTCATATGCATTTATTGTTACTGTTGATATTTTGAAGTGAGAAATCCAGAAGATATGATAAATTTTGTGGATGCAATTCAGACTGATGAATCTATACTTAAATGAAGTATTTAAATTGAGATCCGAGATGGGGTTATGATTATTGCTTGATCATGTTTATTTAATAAAACAAAAGCTTGAATATCCTTAATAATATTTATAAACACCTCAATTAAGAGAATTTCATAGATACCTATGTCCTCGAGGTGTTGCCATCTAATTTGAAGTGATTGTTTTTATTTATCTATTATAGGATCAAGTCGCTGATGTCTTACATTGGATTAGACAAGCATTATCCCTTATATTTGGATTGATATGGGGTGTTATTCCCTTAGTTGGGGCCACCTGGTTTCTTCTGTAAGTAAGTGACAAGCAAATTGCGGATATGTTTACCAGAACAGAAAGATGCATGAAAGCTGTTGTAAATCGAAAATGTGTAAGATTCATCTGTCTTTTTGGAAGTGTGAACCTGCCGTGGTGGAAGAAATGAATAAAGCTAAATATTGGAAAGAAGATAGTGATAGCGTGCCATTGAGAAGAAAACATATGAAAAAACAAAAATGGTGTCAGAATCTAGTTTACAATTTTCATCTATACTATCTTTTAGAGACATATTTCCTAGGTTCCATTAGTTCAGGCTCTAGATAAATATATTTAGCAGCACAAATATAGGTATCTTGAGTTGTCCATGTCTCCAAAGTAAGTATCTCAAATTTGTCAAAATTATTAAAACCATTCATGTTGTAACTGTGAAAACATCAACGGCGTAAAGCAACGTACTTTTACAGAAAAAAAACCTTAAATATCAAAGTAATAAAATAAAATCACCCTCGAGTTCCACTAGATTCTCTTGTCAAACATTGTCCACTTTCTCCTTTTGTGCGTTACTGCTCAAAATATTACTTAGTAGACATGCAATCTTGCATACTCAAGCTTGTCAGAAAGCCTGTTAGTATCAGATAATGAGGCAAGTGCAGTAAACCACATCAAAAGTTCCATTTCTGTTTTTCAATTTTTTTTTTTTTTTTTTTTGATTTACAAGGTATCCAGGCTTTCGCCTGACTAATCCTTGGGTGACGGAACCGGCCCCTCAACGCCGTCACCAGGTAAACCGAGGGATGTGCCCAAGCTGACAGACATCTGTGGGAGAGGACCTACAGGCCACGACCCCAGAGCACACCCCCACAATATTTCAGCAGGGAATGCGCTCCACACGGGAATCGAACCTGGCGCCGAGGGGATACCCCCTACGTCACCACAGACCTTACCAACTCGGCTATGCCCCTGGGGGCTTCTGTTTTTCATTTTTATCCTCATGGAGCATCATTCATGGAAAATCAAATGTTCATACCTAATAAGGTAGAGTTTTACCTGACTTTTTCCTTTATTTAATCCATCATCAATGCCTACACAATAGCAATTCTGAAAAAAACAATAACATCACAAGACGACTTCATTGGAATTGTAAAAGTTCCATAATAATAAAATATTTTGTAACGATTGAGCAGTGACTAGATTGTGTGTCTGGGACCCTGGGTTCATGAAAAGTTCAATGTAAATGAAATTGTTGTTGTTTGAGCATTTCTTTAGATGTGGACTTGGTTGCTGAATGTCAACTACTAATTTGCTTTAGAATGAAAAACTTTTAATGAACTCACGGAGACTCAACTTGCTTGGAGATGTTCTCTTCCTTGATAAACTTGACATTTTCTCCTTAGATGCAGCTCGATAATCTCGCGAACCTCTAAAAGTGTATTGAGCTTCATCTACTCCAGCAGCACTTGCAACATCACCTCACGTCAAATCATCACCATCAAATACAGGAGCATCATCTTCATCTTCCAGCCTCTCCATTGTCCCACAAGCCATTCATTGTCTCCATTTAAATTATTATTATCCAACACGATGGGATCGATAGTCTCATGCTTGTCATATCTACGCTTCAAACCTCTATTGTACTTGATAAAAGCCAAATCATTTAATCATTGTTGCTCTAATCGGTTTCTTTTCTTTGAATTAATCTGCATAATATATTATATAATTCGTAGCATTTTTAAAAGTTTTATAGTAACAGCTGAATATTGAAAAATAAACCCACATTTTCAAGTACACTCCAATTTCGTTCACAACCAGATGAACTAACCAGATGAACTACAAGTGAGATTCAGAATTTTGATGATAACTTTATGCAGATTTGGTGTTGAAGATCTATATGAAGCCCACCATCCGCCTAGTAAGCACACATATTGTCAAGATATATTAAATATACATATCAAATGAATTTAACATTTTTTATGTGGTGCTAATAAGCTTCTTGGCCTTTTTCAATAGGTTTTGAAAAGACCCCCCTTCTCTTTTGTAAATAATGAGCTCCTTACTGAGTTCATCTTGTACACTAATGCCAGACACCATTTTACTACAGTATCATACAAGCATGACATCACTTCTTCATCTTGTTCTATGTTTGCATTCTCATAGAAATATTGAGGGTTTAAGAAACATCCCGCTGCGTGTACGGGCTGATGAAGGTGACAATTCCACCTCTTGTCAACGACTTTCATAAATTTCTTTATACTTCTCCTCGACATTACCAAAATCAATATTAGTTTTCTCATTTGCTTTATCCATAGCCTTATAAATGTAACCAGTGGAGGCTTTCTTTCCCCCATCTACCACCGAAGGACCTCCACCAGTGGGCCAACCAATTTCACAGCATAAATTATAGGATTCCATAAGGAATGCATCAACATAAATTTTGCTACGTTTTTTCCTGCATGCTCTCTTGCAAATTTGCTCTTGTTCCAATTTTCATAAGTAAACATTTTTCGTAAATTTGACTTATGTTTCTGGAAGCTTCTCAACGTTAAGAAAGCAGTGGCGAAACGAGTCTTTGCAACACTAATCATATCTTTTTGACCAGTGAATTCCCTCATCATGTTCAATACTTGAGCTCGATTATATATGTAGTCATTGACTGAGATTGCTCGCTCACGTGTTCTCTTGAAATCAGACATCTTGAAATGTCTTCAAACATTAAATCTAGACAATGCGCACAACATGGAGACCAACTTATGTGACTATATTTTGCCTCTAACAGTTTTCCTATCAATTGTAAATAAAGATCAAAGTAGTTTGTAAATATGCCACATTCAAATGATATTATAAATTTCTAATTTTAATACCTCACCAGTCTGGACATTTGAACTTGCACTATAAGCGATGATTTGAACTACATTTTTCTCCATACCCGAGTGAGAATAGCTCGATGCATCAATTGATTCTATGAGCATATTTCATTTTGGGGTGTTCACGAAAAAGTTAATCAAGGACCTCAATTTATTATCTCGCCTACCATTATCCATTAGGGTGCAGCCATTCTTTTCATTTTCCTCCTCGTGCTCAGTCAAAATTGTTTTTGTGTGTTCCACCTCTGCCTTTAAACATGTCACTCTCATCTAATGAAAGCTTGGAAGTTTTATGCCTACTTCAATCATAGATTTGAAGCTATCGTTTATGAGGCTATGGATAAGATATTGGAGAAAATTGCTATTGCTTTTGATAATGTCGAAGAGAAGTAAAAAGAAATTTATGAAATCATTGACAAGAGGTGGATTGTCAGTTTTTACATGCGGTGGGTTATTTCTTAAATCCCCAATATTTCTATGAATGTGAACATAGAACATGATGAAGCAGTCATGTCGGGATTGTATGATACTATAGCAAACTTGGTGTCTGACATTAATGTACGAGATAAAATCAGTAAGGATCCCATTATTTATAAAAGAGCTGAGAGGATCTTTTCAAAACCTATTGCAAAAAGTCAAAGAAACTTATTAGCACCACGTAAAAAATGTTAAATTCATTTGATATGTATATTTAATCTATCTTGACAATATGTATGCTTACTAGGCGAATGGTGGGTTTCATATGGATCTTCAGCACCAAATCTACAGAAAGTTGCCATGAAATTTGAGTGTATTTGAACATCTGTGAGTATTTATTTTTCAATATTCAAATGTTAATATAAAACTTTTAAAATATGCTTAGAGGTATATAATATAATATGCAGATTCATTCAAAGAAAAGAAACCGATTAGAGCAACAATGATTAAATGATTTGGTTTTTATCAAATACAATAGAGCTTTGAAGCGTAGAATAAACAAACGTGACACTATCAATCCCATCGTGTTGGATAATCATAACTTAGCTGGAGACAATGAATGACTTTTGGGACAAATGGAGAGGCTGGAAGATGAAGATGATGCTCTTGTATGTGATGGTGATGATATGATGTGGGGTGATGTTGTAAGTACTGCTGGAGTAGATGATTTTAATACACTTTTAGAGGTTCGCGAGAAAATATCAAGTTCATTAAGGAAGAGAACAACTCCATCTACATCTAAAAATGTGCACTTGGTGTTATAGATGAAGATGAATTAGATTACAACCGTCATGATGAAACTGAAGAGGAAGAAATGATTTCGAGCGCTGTAAATTTGGTTATAATACAGATGAAGAAGATTTAATTTTGAAACTTTTGATAGTTTAATATTTATTTAATTTTGTTGTCATTATGGTTACTTAAATTTATCTTTAAGTTTGTTTTTTGTAACTGTTAACATTTCTGAGCACGTTTGATATATTAAGAATATATAAGTTAGTGCGCTTCACTTTAGTAAAGCGCGCGATAACCCCGAACACCTTTATGCTTCAGTTCGCTTTATATCTTTAATAACTATGATTTGTGCACTCAATCGTCTTTATTCAAATTTGCGACTCCCGATGAAAATTTTTGGGCGGGCAGCAGAAGATACTGGTTTTTGTGAGTATTTGGTCATGGAAGACTACAAGGAAAAATTGTGGTCTTTGGTTTGCTTTTGGGAATGGAATTTTCTGATGTTTTCCTTGCAGTACCCATCAAGATGCATAAATTGTAAGTTTAATGAAATTTCTAGTGTCATTTGTTCAAGGAAATTATTATGGCATGTCTTCCTCATTATCAAATTCTATTTGATTCTCAATCGGTTGAAAACAAAATTAAATCAGTGCTTGAACATTCTACGAGTGACGAACTCCATGTTGTTTGAGCTTTTTTCTCAAGATTTTGTTTTGTTTTGTTTTGTTTTGTATCATTCTTGTAAGTTTTTAAATATTTGTTTTCCTAGATACATTTGTTTTATAAGCGTAGATATGCGGCAAGTCTCCTCAATGAGACCTGCCATTTTCACAATAAAGTAATTATGACTCTCTTGTTTATGGTCACTGGTTTTTTTGGGAACCTTGGGTATATATTAGTTGGTTGAGAGAGTTTGTGTGTGATGCATCCGCATAGCAGTTTATTATGATTCTGTATGTATATTTGTGTGTCTGATGGTAAGGCCTCATGCTTTCGTATTAAACTCCTATATGGGTAGAGTTGTCAACCTGCCTAACTCTCCTCAGGTTGGGCCATCTAACCCGCCTTCGGGAGAGTCCAAAGGGGTTGACTATGCATTTTAATGCATATCTTCATGTGCCTATACCTATACAATCACACACATGCACGCTCGCACAGAAATTTCGAGAGTCTATTAACCACATGCAACATTTGATTATACTTTCATCTGATGATACATTTGGAATATTTCAAAATATTCTAAATGGCATATTTCGAATGTATTGCATATTTAAGAACAATGCTCTTAAGGTTAACATCAAATAAACCTATCAACATGGAATCTTTATCGCCTGTGAACAGTCATTCAAGTCTTTTAAGTAAAATAATAATGAAATCGATCTCCCAAATAGTGCATATTTTTTTTGTGTGATCAAAACGAAATAATTGATTCAATGTTTTCCAGACACTCGTTGGATAACTTGTGAACATGTAACAAATAATTACAATAAGATACAACAAATTACCACTTTGATATGTTATTTCTAAACCACGATAAATATGCCCGTAATTTGAACATGCTCGTGCTCATCAAATACAAGACATGAGCTAGAGTTTAAAAAGAACATTATTGACTTCAATTTCCACGAAATACAGCCGACTCATGAGATCTATGAAACTTTAATCTAAAACTTATCTAAGAACTCATGTATTTTTCGTCATCCGGTAAAGCTTATCCTAGTTCTATCAAACAAGTCATCCGATTCATGCTCTTTCGCAGTCCCAAATTACAATATTTCCAACTCTTTTCATCATCAAAATCACCAGAATTCTGCCTTCTTTCATTTCTCTCCTCAAACCCTCCACTCTTTCAAGAACTCCATTCACCGCTAGATCAAATGCATCTTCTATTGTCTCAAGTCTCGAATTCAGATCAGCATAAGTAACCTTTGGGATCAGTTTACTCACCTCTTCTCTCATGGCCAAACACCTTATTTTTCAGAATTCGAGAGAGTATTCTCTCAATATTCACTTTCTTAATCTTCATATCCTCCTGCGACATTAACACGGAATATATCTCATAATTCTTAGGCAGGTGCCACAGATATTGGACAAAAAAACTGGCATACAACCAGCAAGAATCGATTCCAAAGTTGATCATCTGGTAAACGGGTCCCCTGGTGGATGGAGGCAGAAAAGGGAGATTTGAAACAGCTTCATCACATTAACTGGCTTTATTAGACAATTCTCTTTTGAATCTATATATTCCAGCATCTTGCATTTGCGTTTAGAAGAGTTGCATTGTTCCATGATCTCTCCACGAATGGAGCCCTTCATACTAGGACGTGACCACCGACAAAGCAAAACAATATCCTTCTGTTTTGCTTCCTCATCTTATTTTGCCATTGGAGAACTTGATCGTCATTTGATGGATGAAAATATGTAGGATATGGTATTGTAAAATCGTTCTTGTCCCACAGGCTCGAATCAATTGACAGCATCATGTTTCGTGACTCGGGCAACAACATTAGCTTGTTCCCCCAATCCGAGCCCTCATTGATTGCCCTTCTAAAGTCCCCCGTTATGCGCCTGATCTCTTCCTCCCATTCTGTTCCGTTCGGATTTCTCTTTCAACCATTTCATCAATCCCATGGTTATCATAATCCTTAACAGATGTGTTTTAATGATCTCACAAGTATCTAGCAATATCCGACCCTGGATAATATGGGACAAAGATTCCAGCAGCGTTTGATGAGCCACTTGTTAAGAATTCATATTGCTTCATTCTGTTGTGGATATGATATCTTACATGAATTTGTGTGTAGCATCCATGATCCAACCGGAGCTCAAGAAAAGCCTGTGTCCCGAGTAGTTGCCCAAGTCCTAGGTTGTTGAAATAAGGGCACATGTTAAGCCGTTTGTTCAATACCTGGCACTGATTTATCAGATCATGAATCGTGCAGGTAGATCGAGTATGTAGCTATATCTACCATTGCATGATTTTGTTTTCCTCCGGTTTTCACCTCCATTATTGTTGTCATATTCTTCTCCCTATTCTTGTGGTAACAAGGGTTCTAATTATTTTTGTAGCCCTTCAAGATCTTGTTTGAATAAATTACTCATGATGTATCTTTGGGTATAGCAAGCAAGATAACGAATAGTTTTGATTGTCGAGGCAGGATTCTGACACTTTGTCCATGAAACGATATTGCCCAGCTATGGTGCTCACGGTTTAGCGGCAATTTGTTTTCCAAAATACAACGACTATGATTTGTGATAGAATCACTTCAAATCACGAATCCACAAAGGTTTAAATGCACTCAAATTTGAACAAAAGATGAAGAAGAACAATATGCTCAGATTTTGCACTTTAATCTTGTGTTTGATCTTGAAAAAACATGTTTAATTCGTCCAAGGGTTGTTCTATATATGCTATACCAAGGGATTTCTTCAAAAGACATCATTTGAAGGCAAGGTTCCATGAAAAACGTATCGAAACGTGAAGAGACATCATGCTGAAAAAAGCGTGCCCTCTTTATCCAAAACTTGCCAGGCGCAATCAATCGTGTCCAACAGGTTTTTGGTAGCTGTTTTTCCCCATATACGCCATCGATCGCGCCAACACATGACGATTGATCTCGGTCTCCAAAAGGTATAAAGAGGACTCGATCGGTGAATGAGATATGTTGGAAAATTGCTTAATGAATTAAGCATCGGAAAAACGAACGAAAATCGAGCACGAGGCTGCTGGATGCAGCGATAGGTCGCTGCCTGTACTAAGCCACGAGATTGCTGCAAGTAGCGATAGATCGTTGCTAGCAACGTTCTTTGTAACATCTTATTACTTTGTTTTGTTTCATCCAAAGATACATCCATGCCTTATATTTCACCTCTCTCCAGGGTTTTCTTCCCCAAAATCCGTATGAGAGTTGCTGGCTCGTCTTCGTGAAGTTCTTCTCGCTTTTCGATTACAGAAGGTTTTGGTGCAACATCTCCTTTTCTTGGTTTACTTTGAGTATTTTGGTGTTGTTTTTCGTTGGACTGTTTTTACGGCTTACTTGGGGTTTCTGCTGAGAGCTTGCGCTATGGGCTACTATTCTCTTGGCCCGGATTTGGCTGTGTTCTAGCGCCTATGGCGGCCGTGTCTGATATCTTTGGCTGAAGTGTTTGTACTCTTTCTTCTCCAAGCCGTGGTGGGGTTGGGTTGCACGGTTAGTAAGAAATCTATCCCTGATTTCTTGTGATCCTAACAATTGGTATCAGAGCGAGGTCATGGGTTCGAGCCGTCCAGGAAGTAATTTATGGGGGTGATTGTCGAGAGTATTGTACCCAACAATCCTTCGGTGCGCTCGTGGCCGGATGTGCAGTCATCTATCATATAAGGCATAACAAGTTTGGCTAATTGGCACCCACGTGGTACAGCCCCTCATGTGCGCTTCTCGCTTAGCATGGGGCTTTGCGTTGCAACTATGTAAGAAAATAAAGTTGTGCATTTGCTAATAGCTATAGTTTTTGGCCTAATGTTATGCGTTTGATCCTAACTCGTATTATCGAAGCTATATATCATAATTGAAATCTTGACACCGTTCAATTGTAAGTGGTCTTCAAATTTTGCCATCATTTTTAGCTTTGAATTGAAGCTAATTGAGTTCATTATCAAAGCTAAACAGATTTACAAATCATGTGTTTTAAACGGAACAAACATTTAGCTTATTTTCACTTGGACATGAGAGTTGAAATACAATTAATTTGTGTTCCCACTTCCCAGGCTAGGCTAACTCATTTCTTTTACACGCAGTCAAGCCAAGAGGGCGATCAAGTGTATTTAACGTGCATGAAGAACCATAAAAGCAAGTTCTACATGCTTGGTAATGGCAACACCACTGCACAATTCAGCAACTCTGTGTAGACCTCTACAGGTGACTTTATCGATCAATTTATTTACACATTATGAAATGTAACATAACCAAATTAGAACAATATAATAAGAGGGGAAGGGAGTGAACAGTGATATGTGTCTGCTTTTCACGAAATTTACTGTTTGATGAACAGTAACATAATTAGATGGGTTGACTAGACAATGGTTGATTAGTTGGTTAGTTGATAATTAACAATGATTAGTTGATTGATTAGTTAATAAGTTGGGCTGAGTTAAATTAATTGGCATTCTGGGCTCGAATGAATAGTAAAGTACTATTCATTATTTTATTTTATTTTTATTTTCGTTTTCCAAATTTTTTTTTAATAAAATTCTTTTTTGTTTTTAAATATTGTTGATGCTTGTGTTTGGCCTGAACCGATTAGAAAAAAATATATCTTAATCGATTTATGCACGCAACTTCAAATGTTATTTTTTCAGTTTATATAATACGATGAACATCATTTTTTTTTTAAAAAAAGATAGAGTAGTCATTTGGTTATTTTTTTTCCTATTCAATTATCATAGCATAGTTGTTTTTTAAAAAAAAATTGTTAAAATCAGTCATTGAATTGTTATATTTTTCGATCAAATCAGGAAAAAATTGACCAACATGCTGGTACCTGGCACCGCAACTTGTGCGGTGCCCAAAAAAACTAGTAAAAATATATGTAGTGTTGATAAATAAATTACATATATGGTGATATCATTTGATTTGACTTATTTTGACCAAATAAAAAAATGGCTCTATTTAAAATCTCCTTGCATAGATCGGTTGTGAGTCTCTGTCCATGCATCAACATATATATATATATATATATATATATATATATATATATATATATTAGACAATATAATAAGGGTTGAAGGACTTCAATAGTGATCTGTGTCTTGTTTTCTAAAAGTAATGAACAGTAACTTTTCTTTACTTTTGTCATTTTTTTATTCTTCTGGGCTTCTTTGCTCTCTGACTCTTCTAATTTTTTAGGTTATTTTGGTCTCCGCCTCTTCTTACTTTGCTCTCCCTGGATTGCAAATCGGAGGTATTATAATTTTTTTACGTGTATTTTTACCATCAAGACAGCAGGAGATCGCGTGAATCCTGGACATCATCATACCTTCTCGTTGTCGATGGATGATTTGGTGCCATCTTCCATCTTTTTCTTCTATATTTTTCATTTTATATTATAATCAGGGGTGGGGATTTGGGGGTACACTATTTCCCTTTCTTCATTATTCTGTCTGAGGAAAAAACATTTCTTCTCTTCGTCTGTTGTTGTGGGGTTTGCTGCTCCGTCGCTTGTTATTTGTTTTAGGTTGGTTTTTTGTTTCGTGCTATGATTTTAATCTGATTCTTGTTACTGTTGGTACATTAGATAATGCATTTTAGGGCTTTTATTTTCTGTCAAAAAAACTCGGCGTCTGTTAGGGTTTTTATTTTCTGTTTTGTTTGTTTAGGATGTTCTGGTGGTCTTTGTGATGATGGATTGTTTTGTGACATCTCAGATTTATTGCTTTAGATTTTGATGTGAACTGAAGTTTTTTATTTTTCTGTTTTTTCACTTCTTATTTTTTTATTTTGCTTAGTGTGTGTTCTTTGGGGTTCTTGGTTTTTTTGCGAGGGTTAAAAAAGAGGTTTTTTATTCTCTTTGCCTGTTATCTTCCCTTCATTGTTTAGATTTATTGCTTTAGATTTTGATGTGAACTGAAGTTTTTATTTTTCTGTTTTTTCACTTCTTATTTTTTTATTTTGCTTAGTTTGTGTTCTTTGGGGTTCTTGGTTTTTTTGCGAGGGTTAAAAAAGAGGTTTTTTATTCTCTTTGCCTGTTATCTTCCCTTCATTGTTTAGCTTAGTTATGTTTGAGCCATTCACTTGTGTCAATGATCAAAGTTCTGTTCATTATGACCCATTTGGTTTTTATCATTGATCTCTTGCTTTATATCATCAATTTTATTCATTTTAGCGGTGCGTGGAGTCACAGAAACAAAGATTCTCATAAATAATTTCATAACCTCCGTAAATCTTGGGATGACTGCATATTCCAGAAGCCCATTCAGAGGGGTGTCAAAGGGAATATGCTTATGGTGGAGGAGCTGGGACATCGGAAGTTTAACAATGGTGTATGGCATCTTAACTCTTGCTATTGTTTTGATGGATGTGTCACTTGACTTCATTTGTTCTCATTTTTGTTCTTTTTTTTATCACCTTCTGTTTTTTGTTCTTTTTGTTGCTTGAAGTAAAGATAATTTGTTATAAATGAATATAGCTGATTTCTCTGTGGATACATGGTTTATGTTGTAGAATCGTTATGTGCTAAGGCTCTACAATCGATTGGATGAAACCAAAGAGGGAGTAGTAAGTTATAGTTTGATTACATTTGAGACATTAGAGAATGTGGTCCAATGAGGGGCTTGCTGTCCTTTTTAATTCTTGAGACTGTAATGGGCTTCTTGGCTTGTCATTTTTTCTGCCCTTTTTAACTCTTGAGCTATCCGCTTGGATTCAGATCTCCTGGTGTATCCAAGAGGCAGTGAAGCAGATTTCCTGAGGTCATGCGGAAGGTTTAGAATAATGAAGGGACAACAATAATCTTGCGGTTTATCTTTCGCTTTGAGAAATTTCCTGTTGTATTTCACATTTTATATTATTCTTTGCCATTTCATGATTCTTTGTATAATGCAAATGAATCCGGTTATATTGAAACTCTGGAAATGAATGAGAATGTTTAGGGAGCAATTAAATACTGTCATGACTGTTTTGTGCGATCAAAATGGGATTACTGTGACGCAGAATCAACAAGGACCTTTTCATGCTAATACAAATCTCAGTGCTAATGTACAAAATATTTGGGATTCAGAAGATCTGCATAATTCCTTGTCACTTCTTTATCGCAAAATACACGAACTGGTTATTTATTGACAACTTTTCTTACATTGACATTATCTTTGGAGGATTCACTTTTTGTTTATGTCACAATTCCTGCTAATTCCTAAAAAAATTCCATATTTTTCTTGCTTGGCAGTGTGCTCAGATGGGGAGCATGGAACACACCCTTGCATTGTACGAAGATAAGTTCAAAGAATAAAGGAAGGTATGCTGTAGGTTTTTATGATTATCACCTTACATGCTTACTTTTTATATATTCTTTAGCATTGTTTCTACATTTTTTTACTTATTTATCTAGGCTTTTAGTTATTTAAGGCGATCTAGTGGCTGGTTTCATTAGCACTACAAATTCTTAAACATGTTTAAGATTTATGTCTCTCACTTATTTTTAGCGGATTCTTTGTGATATGTTAGCTTAAAGCCTTGACTTTCTATCTTTAAACTCCATCATGATGTGTTTTTAATTTGCTAAGATTGTCTGTGGATCTTGAAAGAACATTCATAGGAAAACTATAGCATATGATGTCGTATATTTACTTTTTTGATTTAGCTAGCAATTTGCTAAAAACAAATAATTATGTAGGTGGTGATATTGGTTTAGCTCGTCAATGCATCGAATCCATAAGGGGTAATTATCATTCTTCACTGGTGAATAATGAAATCCAGATCCTGAACAAAGGTCATGACACTTATCTCCTAGGAAAAATCTTCATATGTGAGTTTCTTTCTTAAAAAGATAATGTTATTTTTCTTTCTCCTGCATAAAAACATGGTACAATCTTTCTAAATAAGGTTTGAAAATAACGATACAACCTTTTTTTAACCGATTCCCGGGTTGCACACAATTCGAGACCTCTTCACTTTTGTTATTGCATGTTAAATAGTTATATGACACAAGACTTGGAGTATATATGTCTCAAGAATAATTGGAGACTGCCACATACGTCATAGAACCAGAAGAAGGTTGGACATTCACTTTCTCGCTAAATTTGCTGGTTTTAATGCTGTTTAGTATGCCTTTAATGTTGTTTCTCTTGAGTTTTGGTCTTTTGGAAGTTTTTTTCCTCTGTGGATCTTCTCTCAATACTTGGTTTTTTAGAGGTATATTCCTCTTGAAGGTTGTGGTAAAAAGCAAATATTTCAAGATATTTTTAGAGGGTAGTTTGGAGTTTAATCCTTTTGATGCAAGGGGGTTTGTGGCTGCACAAGTTATCACCAAAATAGGGGATCAAGCTTCTGAATAGTTTGGAATTCATGGAATCAGTATACCAAAATAGGGGATCAAGCTTCTGAATAGTTTGGAATTCATGGAATCAGTATACTTAGCATTTGAAGGTTCATATAGAGTATCTCTACAAATATATATATAAATGTTAGTTTTAGTTACATTTATTTTATTAGGATAGAAAGACGAAAAATCCAAGTGTAGTAAAACAAAGAATATCATGAAGGGGTTGAAGTGTTTTCATAGGCAAATATGTGAATGTGATTTGTCATTCTTTTGTTTCAGTGGTGCAGAACTGTTTGATCGATATTCAACTCTTGCATCAGTAATATAATTATTTTTGGCATGTGATAAACTTGACGATCGCTTTTAAAATGTTTGCATACTGCAATGAATGTCGGGCCCGCTCCAAAAGCAGCAATATCGGGGCAGCCATACCATTCCACTGCACCTTTCATTACTAACTCTCATCCACAAGTTGTTATGCTGCCAACTATAGCAACTGCACAGGCTCCATCCACTTTGTCTACTTCTACCCATATATTGTCAATTATTGGCTCATTTGATCCCAACGCCTCAATGAAGCGCTCAGCTGATCTGGTGAAGCCATCATCATTTTTCAGCCCACCACCTTCTTCTCAACTTATCATACCTCCCGTTTCTTCAGCTATACCTACTGGTAATCTTCAACTACCTTTATGGCGTGCCTTTACTCCAGCCATTTCCTCCACCGACACCCCAATCATCACTCACTCCAGCTCCTCTTCCTGCACCAAATTATGGGCCTGGCATAAGCAGAGAAAAAGTCCAAGAAGTACTTCAAATGCTTGTTCAGGTATTCAAATATTGATGAGTTGATTTTGTTTCCATTTTTTGTTCTTAAACTTCATTTTTACGTATTGGGCATATATTTGTGTTGGCAGGATAATCAATTTATAGACATGGTTAACCGAGCAGTGTTGAATACGCATCAGACATGATAGAGTTTGGGAAGTAAGTGTAGGTTTCTCTCTGTGACGATATGCTATGTACTTGACCTTCTGTATAATAATGTTTGTGTTAATTTTATAGTTGATTTCAGTTTCAGTAATGTTTTAATATGTTTGTTGGGATTATGGAAGGGGTCAACGTTTACATTGTACTAAATACCTTGGTTTCTAAACACTTTCCAGTTTTTTGAAGAAATTTAATCTTGAACCAAGGTTGCATTGGCAGGTTTCAGTTATCAAATCCTTGATTGACCGAATTTTTTTATATTATTATCCACTTATTTTAATAAATATGATGTGATATATTTTTTCTCATATATTCAGAATTTCAATATGGAATTGTAGTCAATGTCCCATGACGCCTTGACCCAGATTTCATAGTTCTATTGTGCCCAACGCCTTGACCCAGATTTCATAGTTCTATTGTGCCCAACGCCCATAATAACTATGGTATTGGCTATTAGAAAAGCAGCTCTTGTGATGCAGAAATTTGATCCTCATCAGTAACCATGGGTGCTTAAATTGTTTTTTAAATGTACTATCTTATGAATATATCGTGACATCTAGCTACAAAAATAAGTTTCATTAATGTGGTTTTCTTATACCGGGTGCACTTGACAGGGACTTAAAGTTGCAACCACTCGATATTTGGGTATTGAAGCATTACTCAATTACTTGGCCCAGTGTATGAGCAATGCTCTATGAAATTCTGTTTTCATGGTTGTTCAGAGTATTAACTCATCATACAACATACAGTTTTTGTTTGTTTTACGTCTCATCTCTTGCATTCATTTTCAACTTGTGTATTATGTGGGGTGATCTTCTGGCAGATGTTGTCCTTCAGGTGCACGGAACTGATTACGCTAGGATTTTACGAGCCATATACGCATTTGCTCAAGTAATGATGCTTCATATTTCATTAATCTACTATGTTTTATTTTATTTATGTGATAATCTCATATCTCAATGAAATCATTATTGATTCTTGACCTCCAAGCTTTTAACTTCCATTAAAAATAACAATATGATTTTTCTTCTGCCTTTAATTTTTATGTTATGAGCTTATGATGTTATCGCTCCCATAAAACAGCATCTCAAATGGTGTGAGAAGGGGTCGGTGTTTCTTCGATGTTCCTACCCTATTATTTTGTGGAAAAGGCTGATATTTTATTGTCGTTGTAATGACATTAGAGGTGTTTCCGTTACTATGAATGGGTATCCATTGTTATGGACATAATTTAAAGATAACTGCTGGTTATACATAATAATCATTGAAATGTTATATAAATAGTGTTTATTTTAATTTCACGAAATGAACCATTAGTTTTTTGTAAGTTCTTGCATGCCCTTATTTTCAATTTGTTGGGTCCCAAGACTTCTTGCTGTTTTTTCCTTATGTCTTCAATTCCAACCTGTAGAGACTTTTTTTTTTTTTGAGAAATAACTTGTAGAGACTTCTTGCTACTCATTTATTTTCTTATGTATGCAGTTCCAACTTGTCGAGTTTAGGTTGAGTGTTTTTTTCCTTTTCATCTGTTGTTTTTGCAGATCTATCTATGTTTTCGCATGCTTTGTGATTTTTTCCTCCATTTAACACGTGTGCTACCTCTTGGCCAAATGGTTTGTCAGCTCTTTTTTGTTCCTCACTTGTTTAGAAACTTTACCATAATAGGATTTTCTCAAAATGTTGCATATGCTTATATCTTTCAAATCTTATTTAAGATTAAAACCTGAGAAGTGGCTATAATACTATATTGCAACTAGCCTACTGGCACCGCGCCTTGCGCGGTGCCCAAGGTAACTAGTATATATATACACACGTATGAATTCCCCTCCTCAAAATAAACACTTTTTGTTGTTGGAATCATCCAGAAAAATGATTCCAATAACCCATGCATGATGCATCGCAATATTTTCTCGCTTTTATTTATTTTTTCTTTATTGACGTTATAGAGGTTAGTTAAAGTGGTTATGGGTAGTTGGTCTACAACCAAAATAAAGTAGTCATCTACCAAAAAAGAAAGAAAAAAAGGTATTTGATTCACAACTTTGATTTTGAATTCAATTATAAAGAAAATGATATTGTTAAAATAACTTTATATAGAAGAAGGGTACTCATCCATCTCAAGAATTAATTAATTTTTTTTAAGAAAAGAAAAGGCTTTACTAAATTAAAATGGGAAATCCTACATAGGCCTTAATCAAAGTCTCAAAAATTTAAATAGCACCATCAATGACCTATGAGCTACGATATACGGACACGGCGACACTGACATGACACGACACAGATACCACGACACAAATTTTCAAAATTTTCAAGATACGACATAGCTATGATACGTCTGTATATTTTTATATTTATATATATATTACACAATATATTACAAATACTAGAAATTCACATTTTTCAAATTCTAAAACCAATGTAAAATTAACAAAAATATTCTTATCAAATTCAAAAAGCATATAAATAAATGCATGTCATACATATTACTTTGATTAATATAAAGTTTAACAGTCACGTCCAAATAAAATATAACATCAAAAATATTCTTACCAAATTCAAAAATAATTTATAAATATATGACACTGAAATCATCATAATATATTCATACTAACAACAAATGTATATTACTTCAATTAAATAGAGTTTAAGTAATACGTCTAAATTTCATTTTAGCCAAAAACTTTTAAATTGCACAATTATCACCCAAAAGTGTCATTTATGTATCGGACACGGCTCGGACACTCCTATCAGCCATGTGTGACACGGTGTCCGATTTTTAGAGGAGTGCCCGACACGGGTGTCCGATTTTTATTTTATTAAAAAATAAAGGACACGACATGTGGCATGTCCGACACGTATCCGTGGAGTGTCCGAGAAGTGTCGGTGTCCGAGAAGTGTCCGACACTGCACCGAGTGATTTTTAGGAGTGTCCGTGCATTATAGCCTATGAGAAAATGATAAAAAAATATATTAAAAAATAAAAAAAATCTGAATTTTTTTTTTGAAAATAAAAAAAATGCTTGAGTCTAGCTTCAAAATTCAAATGAGTTTTTAGATATATTTCGAGCCCATGAAATCAATGGTAAAATCAATTTGTGGATTGCTTAAAGTGGAAGACCAGCCCCGGAAACAATGAAAATTTTAATAAAAGAGAGTGCACGCTTTGAAGCGCAAATGGTCCCATTTTCAGACTAGTGGACTACATAAGAAGTGACATAATTATTAGCTATGTGTTCCAAGTCCAAAATTCGATTTTTTTTTATTTTTTTTTATAAACCAAAGTATTATTAAATAAAGCAAAAAGGTGCTTTGAAATTACAGAAGTTTAAGAAT
The DNA here is from genome assembly GCA_907163345.1 of Haberlea rhodopensis. NCBI lineage: Eukaryota > Viridiplantae > Streptophyta > Magnoliopsida > Lamiales > Gesneriaceae > Haberlea > Haberlea rhodopensis. The sequence continues at coordinate 53,158 of CAJQUN010000583.1, forward strand.
TGAAATAACGAAGGCAACACACTTCATAATTATCAACCAAACCGACATAGCTCCGAAACCATCAATAATAGCCATCAATAACGACCACAGTCTGATATTAACCCATCCGAAATGAATCAAGTGCTCACAATCCCCTCCATGAATATCACAATCAAACACAAGTACCAAATACCACGCACCACTCCACAAATACAATAACAATCTTCCCAAAAAGAACGCAAGAAAGTAAAAGAATACAATATATCACTCAATTACAACCCACCAACTGTTACCATTTGAATGCCGAAACTCCCCACGAATTGACCAACTCGAGAGCTTTATAAAACCTAATACACAGATAATCATTGGAAATATCGGGCACACCTCTTCCACCCACTGAAAATAAAGACCTCCCACATAGAATGGTAATTTCCCCTATCAACCAACTCCAAGTTGAACCTAGAAGACACATTATTTCAACAAACATCCTAAACGACAGCTAATCGACTGGAACCAACACCCAAACCAAGTAACTAGAATTTATCACTAATAGACATTATGTACACCAGCCTTATTATCATTTTCATCCCTTATAGAAGCATCCACTCTATCCCTGGTTTCCATTTCAATTAACTTCATTTTCTAATTCGTTCTCACAAATAACCTTGTTCCTATTCCGAATCTGACTATCCAAAATTGAATTGCTGAATGAAGGTTTATGAATGCGACTAGTAAAAACTTTGCCAAAACTCCTCCCAATATCCATCTTCGGCCTCAAACCACAAATGTTTGAAGACACTTCACCAAGAACAAGTGATGAACAATATGTTTATGCAGATTTTTCTCTCAAAAAAAGACTTTGATCTTGATAAAAAGTGTGTATAATTCACTTAGGATTGTATTTATACTTGGCCAAATGGCACCACAAAGAACACCATTTGGAGGTGTTTATTCATGAAAAAATGCACCGGGACGTGATGGGACACCCGTTCACAAAAAAACCTCCACAAACTTTTCCTCGTGCATTATTTTTTCGTCCATTTTTGCTCGTTTTGTCATTTATCAATTCTTCGACTTTTTTCTCGTGTCAACTTACTTAATTTCAATTCATTAAGCACATTTTTCAACAATCCCCCACATGAATTAAAATTTATGCATGAATACAATGAATCGTTATAGCATCTGGAGAGGTAGCTTGCGGCTTCGAATCTTCCGTAGCAGTGTTCAATCGATTTACTGACTTAATAGTGAAATTAAAGTCTTGAATTATTTACTCGTTTGTGTAACCCTAGACAATTGAATACACACCATAACAACTCTAACTTTCGTATTGGTTTTTACGATTTTGTCTGTTTCGGCGATGGATCAAGCTTGGTTTCATAAGTACTTTCCATTTTTGAAGCGGTCACACTTCGCACTTACGTATGTGATCTCTTATAAGAGTATCTCGCTATACTCCAACATATCCTTATACGTCTTAGGAATCATTACAGGTTTTGCCTATCCTCGTACCCTTTTTGCAGGCTACACCCCTTATCATATGAATGGGTTGGAGATTGATATCCAAGGTGTTTATACAATCTCATAATTTAGTTGTCCCTTTTGAACCTAGATCTTAGGATCTCCAGTCAACAATGTTGGGTATCCACTATGAGATTTTGATTATAGGGTTTTAACCTTATTCCCTTCGATAAACTTTTTACATGATCTCTTGGTTAATCATTCATAAGCGGATCCACGATTTTCTCACATAACCAATTAAGATTATGTATATAGAGATCATTGCCATATGGTCATATGCCTACGACTTTCATGTCGAGACTTACCATTATACATACTACATTGTCCCATTTCTACAACATATTGGTTGTCACAATGTATTATAATTGCAAGCACATGTTCAATTAAACATGGAATTTCTTCTAAGAAACCTAGAAGTCATCCGGCCTCTTCTCTGGTTTTCTCCACCACAATTAACTTGATTTCATTGTGGATTGAGATATATATATATGTTTGCTTTGAAGATTTCCACCCAATTTTTTTTGCTCTCCCAAGCCTAGCTTTAATGCTCTGTACCAGAGACATGTTACTGACCTATACCTGACCATTGCTTTGAGGGTAAGCAACAGTGGTAAAGACCTGATGAATCTTCAGCTCTTCACACCACGCCCGGAGTAAAGCCCCCTGAAATTGTCTTCCATTATCAAAGATAATCTTTCTCGGGACTCCATATCGGCAGACAATGTTTTGTTGAAGACTTCTTTCTCCGTGATTCTGGTTAATGGCTCGGCTTCAACCCATTTGGAGAAATTATAAATAGCCGCAATAAAAAACATCTTCTGAGCTCTAGCTGTTGGAAATGGTCATACTATATAAATACCTCACTGATCAAACGGGCATACTGCCACAATTGCTTTCATCATCATGGCAGGCTGATGCTAAAGTCTAGAGTGTATCTGACAAGTACCACAAGATATAACCATAGTTGTAGAGCCTTTCTGGATTGTAGGCCAAAAATCTAGCGAGGAGTACCTTTTTTGCCAGAAAATATGCTCCTAGATGATTTCCACAGCATTCCTCATGGATTTCTCTCAATACATAATCTGGTTCATTTGGTCCCAAATAGCGCAAAAGTGGTCGAACAAAAGACCTCTTATACAAGATTCCTCAACGAGTATGAACCTTTGACTCATCGGCTTGAGCCTGTAGGCTTTTTTGGGATCGTCTGGGAGCTTAGCATTGTTAAGATAGTCTAAGAGATCTGTTCTCCAATTATTTTTTTCAAGAGATTCAGATGGATGATCTTGACTGGGGGTTAACTCAATTTGAAACAACGCATCTCTATTCTGCCAAGTGCGAACAATACTAGCCATTCTAGCCAAGTTATATGCTTTTCTATTCTTCTCTCTTGGTATTTGTTTGAACATTACCTTTAGAAATTCCTCTTTGATTTTCTCTATGGTACTGACATATTGAATTAACTTTTCATTCTTAACCTCGTAGACTCCATTCATATGTTGAGCTAAGTTGAGAATCAGAGAAGACATGTATTTTCTTAGCTCCAACATTCTGAGCAGCCATCAATCCGATTAATACTGTCTCATATTCTGGTTCATTATTTGAGGCTCAAAAGTCCAATCGTACTGCCAGTTGGACCTCATCTCCACTGGGGGATATTAACACAACCTCAATTCCACTTCCCTCATTACAAGAGGAGCCATCAACAAATGCCTTCCATAACTCTTCTTTATCAGGATGCATAGTTTTCGCAATGAAATCTGCTAACACCTGAGCTTTGATAGTTGTGTGGGGTTGTAGTGTATGTCATACTCTCCTAGATACGTTGTCCAATTTACTAACCATCCTGAGACATCTGCTCGACTTAGTATCTTTCCTAGAGGGCTGTTTGTTAATACAATTATAGGATGTGACAGGAAATGTGATATCCAATAATTAATTGTATTAATCCAGGAGTGATTAATCCTTAATTGATTTTAATTGTGGTAATTAGGAGATAATTACGGTGTTGAGACTCCTAAGGATGTTACTCTGGTATCGGGGTTGTTGGATCCAATGATTGAGATTTTATTCTCATTGAGACGTTAAACCTTGGAATTGTGTTGGTAGTGGGATTTGGAGTCTGGGGACTTGGGATTGAGGTTTGAGATAAGTGAGGGGAAGATAATTATTGAACATGTATGATTATTAAAGAGTTTCGGTGCGAGTATTTGAAACTCGAATTTTTAGAACCTTGGTATTATATATACCAAGTTGACTCGGTGTTTAGTCATTGCACTCGCTTTTTCTCTCTCTCTCATCTCTCTCTCGCCTCTCTCTTCCCCATTTCCCCAATTGATGAAGAAATCGACAGAAGGCTCGATTCTTGTGGGATTTTCGAGCGAATAATTGGGTAATCTTCTTCCCATCGCTTTTATCTGCGATTTGATAGTAGTTTTGTAGAGTTTGGTTATGGTTTGATTTGGGTTTGAGTTTTGGGGGAATTTGAAGACGTTAATAAATTGATGTATGTAATATTTTGTGTGTTCTTGTAGAGTTTTTGAAGTATTGTGGGTGTTGGGGGTGTTGGTTTTGAGTTCGGGTTCGAAAATCGCCATTGAAATGAAGTTTTGGCAAAAGTCAGGGCTAGCGATCGATCGCTAGGTTTGCAGCGATCGATCGCCCAGAGAAAAATCAAAATTGGTGACGATGAATAGTTTCAGGGATTGATTGCTGGCTTTGTAGCGATCGACCGCCCGTTAAAAAATGCTCAGCGATTGATCGCTATTATTGGAACGATCGATCGCCTAAAGGGGAAATTTGGCAAAAAAAAATTCTGCCCCCAGAGATCGATCACTATAATGAGAGATCGAACTCTGTCCTGAAAATTTTGGAAAATTTATATTTTGTTAGCAATGTTGATATATGATCATGTGCAGTCTATTTTTTACGATGATTATGACTTTATGTGAAGTTTTATTGACAATGGGATAAGGATACAAGTATTGAACATTAGTAAGACATGTATTGCATGTTTGAGTTAAATGATAACTCAAGTTAATAAATGATAAATGAGATGATTTGATTAGTATGCGGAGTACAATATTTTGTGAATGAGTATGATAGGAGGCATGTTGAATCTATGTGATCTTGATGTTATTGTAGGGGTTATTACTATGATGTTGATTTTGAATTGATGTTCCAAATAGATACTGTACGAGCCTTCGGTTATCGGGGATGTCTAAATCATATCATCGACCATAAGGCACGTGTAACGTACAAGCATATGTAAATGCATTATTGTTGCATTTAAAGAATGATATATTCTTATCTTATTTGATTTAGTACGTAAAGACGTACAAGTACTTAAAGTATAATTGTTGACATGGTTATTGAGAAATATGTTGATAGAGTTTGAGTTCCCAATGAATGGTGTGATGGTTATAGTGATGCCGCTATTGAGCGTGCGATGATTAGTGATGCCACTATTGAGCGTGCGATGGTTATGGTGATGTCGCTATTGAGCGAGCGATGTGATATCATGAGAGTATTCTGCATGGTTCGATTGATTAACTGTGCCAGTTGATCCATAGTAATCTCTCACGTTCCTGACAGGAGAGGTGGTTGATCTTCATGTTGTGGAGGGATATTATGATTTTCATTGTCAGTGCTTCATCTTCCACCAAGGTTCATCCTAACTCTCCGCCCACGTCCACGTCTTCCAGCCATATCAACGTCTTGAACTCAATTTCCTACAGACGGCGTCAATTGATATCACCAAAAAATGTGATTATCTTCAGATATCAAAAGAAGATAAGACAATACCTCCATGTTCTTCAATAAAAATAATAATATCGTCAATTTTGCTTAGAATCCTCGTCACAGAGACCTGAAATCACGAAATAAACATGAGAAGGGGGCCGGAAGCATTCCAGCGTGTCCCCTCCGACGCTCAAGTCAGACGAGATGATACAAGAAAATATATACTTGTAAAGTAAGTGAAAGGATTATGAATGACCAAACACATGGATTGAACTTGGTATTTATAGGCGGAGAACTAAGAGTTATCATGTATCAGTGGCTCCTTTCATCTTTATCCAAATCTTCTCAGGATATGATGAGATATTGTGAATGCAATTAATTCCCCAATATTGCTCCGCAGATCACGCACTTTCCTAATTTAGGAGATACAGTCTCCTGGTTGTGTCCACATATCAAACAAGGTCGTCTCACCAGATGTTGACTACTATTAAAAGATATCAGGACCCTTTGATATAACATTATGGTATATCGATATTACATTATGCTAACATCTCATTACGCTTTCCTTTACATTTAATCTGTCGGTCAAACTTGCTTTAATTTAAGAGGACGTGTCACCGTCTATTTTTTCCAAATCCGATACTTCGCTCATTTCTTCGGACATTTTCAACTAATCTGGGAACAAATTTTTAATGGATTTTACATTATTGGGGAAATTGGGATCGCACTTTTTTTGAGAAAAAAATGCAAAAAGTATTAGATATTAAAAATATTTGATGCCTCATTCAATTTTAATTGGATATCACCATTTGCTCTTAACTTAAGACCACGGATTTATCACAAAAAAATTATAAATCCATTTTGAAATGCAAACAACAATTTATCTTTTTTTTTTAAAAGAGAGAATGCGAGACCAGAAACAAAGAGTAGTCAAAAGAAAACATTTATCGGTTATTTAAGAATATTTTCGAATTTAATGGTCCCTAATTCTTTATTTTACTTCGAAAATAATTGGTATCAATTTAAATATCTAAAATTTAATAATCAAAATTTGTGTTCAGTGCATGCATGTAGAGCTAGGGGTGGGCGTGGGTCGGGTTTTATCGTGTTAGGGTAGTTATGGTCGGATACCCAATATATGGGGTAGGAAAAAAACGTACCCGATCTTAACTCGATGTAGTCGGGTACCCGACTATCGGGTACAAGAATAATATCGGGTATCCGTCGGGTACCCAATAAATCAATTTAAAAATAAAATATGGAGCAGAACAGCAAGCAGGCAAAGCAGGGGAAGAAATATGGTTGCACTAAAGCAATGTCCTTCGGAGCCTATTGCTTGGGCTAAGTAAAAGTTGTTGATTAATCAAACAATTCAAAAGAACTCTTTATACCTTTAGGCTCTAACAAAGAGGGCGGAGCATATGCATAAATAGCATGGATAAAAAAAACTCACATTGAATATAATTTGTCTGCATGTTCTGACTATAATTGCATGACCCATAGTTCTTATGTGTTGGAGTTTCAATGTTTACACCATAACAACTCACCAAAAGGTGCATGTTGAAAAACAAGTGATGTGTACTTGAACTAAACTACTATCGCAAATTTGGATTAAGAGAACCTTTTGTTTTTTGATGCAGGCCGCGTTAGGAATATACATTTTCTTTTCTACCAAGATTAGGGTTAATGGGCGGGTACTCGGTCGGGTTACGGATAGGATTTTTCCTACCCGTACCTAGGGCTGCTTATCGGACCAGTTGGACCGATTTCAGTTCGGAACTGGCTGATTCCGGGTCTGATTTTACCAGAATCGGTCCGGTAAAAAACCGGATCGGATCCGTTTCTGGGACCATCGGTTCCGGGTTTATACACGAAACCGGTTTTAATTTGTTTTTTTTAAAAAAAAGTCGATGCAAAATTTTGTCACCGGCAGGGATTGAACACGCGCTATACACGAAACTGGTTTTAATTTGTTTTTTTTAAAGAAAAAGTTGATGCAAAATTTTGTCACCGGCAGGGATTGAACACGCGACCTCGCGTGTTCGAGAGAGAAGCTCTAACCAACTGAGCTAATTGACATATATGTTTAAAAGCTTAACTCAATTATATTTATATAAAACTAATTTTTTCATTTTTTAAAATAATGGATCTGGTTCCGGTTCTGCCCTGAACCGAAACCGTTTAGTCCGGGACCGGTAAGATTCCCGTTCCAGAACCTTAGAACCGATCTGGTCCGGTATCTTACTGGTTCGGGAATGGTTAGCCTGATTCCAGTTTCAAATCGAGCAAATCGATCCGGTTCCTAGCAGGGTACGGATTTCCCCGGCCCGTTAAATAGCCCTACCCGTAACCGACCTGATAAAAATAATTTCGGTTCGGGTATTTTTTAAAAAATTACTCGACCCGATCTGGTTGGGTCCGTTATCGGGTACGTGTACCCGAATTTCCACCACTATGTAAAGCTGTCAAAACATGTCAACACAATCCAACCTGAGGCGGGCCGTAGGTTGTGATGGGCCAACCCGCCTAAAATTTTAACAAAAAATTAAGAAAAAAACTTAGTAAAGAATTCCACCTAAACTTACCGAGCTTGGGAGAATACTGAAACTTGCTTCAGGCTTTATCTAGACATTAAATACCTTGCTACTAAAATATTTGCTTAGAAATCAATATTTTACTCAATTTTGAAATACATGTTGCAACTTTCAAGCATAACCAACCCTCCAAAATCCGCGGCCCAAACAGCTAAAAAAAGGCTGGCCCAACCAGTCTATTTGGCAGGTCTGTTTGGGCCAATCCGACAGGCCTGACCCAATGTCCGGTCGGGTTGGACCAACCTAATAGACGTTTTGATATATCTACATGTATGCACTGAAGGCAAGCACAATATATAGAATAAAAGTGTGTGAACGTATATGATATTATGTTCTAATTTGGCGACGAAATGTTATTTTTATTTCCGGGAATTTAGCAAGTGATTGTGGCGAATAAGGATAAAGTGTAAATAATAACTAATACATTAAATATAGTCTACCCAAAGTTTTACTGAATTTATATTTATTTATTTAAAGTCAATAAAGCGGATAATTATTCCTACCAATTTTTTTTATTTTTTTTTTGTTAATTAGCAAAGTGTTACATGAGAGAGAGAGAGAACAAACATGTTATGGTATTATATTTGTATTTTTAAATTGAAATTTAAAAAAAAAACATGTGTGATTTGAAAAGCAAAATGTTTGATAAGATAATGCTAACTTTTTTAAGTTTGTAAAAACATTATTATTCAAAAAAATAGACACAGACACTGACGTATCAGAATATACAGATTACATAACATAGATATCTGGGGATTTAAAAAAACGTATATCTACTAGTTTGTTTGCCTTTTATCAGTTTATATCTCTCATCTATTTGTCTTCCTTCAACTAATTTGGAAGATAATTCTCATATTCGACATCATCATGTGGTGCATGGTTTGAGAGGACCTGGTTTCGCTCTGATCGTCTTGGTTCTCTTCCGATCAAGTTCGTGCACTTATGATGTGAATCACCTTACCATTAGCACTTTTCGTATGCCTACTAACCAATATCTTTCTGTTATTGTTCTTGTTGGATCGTTGTATTTGTTGTACCTGTTGTTAGTATAATATATTCCATGTTTGACGTTTAAAAAAAAAAGCATACATATGGATATATGGATTTTAATCTTATTCACTTGACGATCAACTGATGAGATTTCATTCTCAAGAAAACTTAGTATTCCTAGCTCTCCAAGTGATATGGAAATTCGAACATATTTCCCTAAAGCCGGATCGAACGGATCCAATTGATTCGGAATCATATGGACCAATTGATTCAGAATCATCGAATCCACATGTTAATGTGTGAATCTCATGGTCTAAAATCTAATTGAGGTCATTGATCATGCACTCACTCAATGGTCAACTCTACAACAACCAAACCGTTAATCTCAATGGATTATGATAGACTACATTAATCATAGAAGAAATCAAGCTGGGTCGTACACACGTGTATGTCAACTCCATGCATGTTACGAATTTCAAATTCTTGGATTATTATTTATATCTGAATTTTTTATTAGTTTATTTAGTTAATAATTTGATATGAACATATATATTATATAACCCAAAAAGGGAAATGGAAAAAAGTTTAAAAGGAAATGGGAAAGAGGGAAAATGAAGGAGAAAAGGAGAACAAGATATCGAATATCATAATTGTGTACATATAATTGAGTAGAAATTTGTGGTGTATACACATAATACCAGTTTAAGCTTCGGCTAAGCCATGAGGGGATATGCAGGGGCAATTGCCTCTTTTTCCCATTTTATATATACTAGCGATTTTTGGCACGCGATGCGTGCACATATAATTTTATTTAATTTTTTTAAAAAAATTATATGATATAAAATTACAATATAAATATGTTATTACAAATATTATGTGATATGATAATATTGTAATTGACGATATTATTAGTGGTATTACCGACATTTTAATAATATAGTATATTAGGATAAATTGAAATTATTAAAAGTCTCAGGAATATTTCAGTCATTTTGTATGTTGGCATACTATTTGTGATTAATAAAAGATTTAGGGGCATTTGGTAATTACATGATCATACCAAGAGGCCAAGTAGTGTCTCTAGCATGCTCCCTCTTTATAATATAGTAATATATATTATTATATTTCCAATTACTAAAATTAATATTAATTACCATAATATTCCATTTAGATAGAGTCCAATTACACAGCTCCACGGCTACATCAGGCTTTTGAATTTATGCAAGTAGAGGGAAATAAATCCGTGATTTAAATGTATTTAAAAATCATATAAATATTATTATTTTCGAGATAGTCAACAGTTTGTCTGTTATTTTTTGTACCAACTTCTTTTGATCATTTTATGTTTGTAATTATTATTATTATTATTATATATTTATAAATCTGATAAAGATATAGCTGACTTTCAATTAATAACTTAATGATAAGCCAATTGCAATTAATTTAAACTGTTCTTCATTATTATAATTTATTATTTTAGGGACTCTTTAATTTCAGACTGCCCATTACCATCAAATTTTTTTTTTGAAAAGAAAAAGATATTATTAGCTACCAATCTACGAGTGCAATGGAACTTACTTGCGCATATTCTTCATTCCCCTAAGAAGGATCCTCATAAATTTCTTCTTGGAAGCATCTCGCTCTGATACTAATTGTTATGATCAAAAGCTTACTATTTTGCTAAAAGTTAGATATACAATTTTATTTTCTTATATAATGACAATATAAAACCTCGTACTATGCATGATGTGAGTGTCAATATGTTATGATTGTTATACCATAGACGGTGTTACACGTTTACGAGCACACAAGAGATTATCGAGAGCCTTGTGCAAATATCCAACATATATAATAATATATAAATTCATCAATATCGTAAACTAATAAATATTTAATAATTTATTTATATATTTATTTTAGAATTGGAAAAACATATAAACAGTATTTGATTAAATGAGGAAAGGACAAATATTCATATTCAAGCGGCCAAATGCGTAGTGACTAATAATGGTAAAACGAGTAAGTTTAACAAAAAGTTAGAAGCCAAATGAAGCTTAATCAATTGCGAATGACTTAGTGATTAGTAATAAGGCATACTAATTAATTACAAATAAAATTGAAGGCACGTGGGCTCACACCCTCTAATTATGACATAGAGTTAAATTTAACAAAAATTAATTTTACTGGGAGACGGCACTTGTGTTTTGTTAAAGTACTGGTTTTATCTTTTAGTTTTATCTGGCTGTTATATATATTGGTTTTACTATAGTTTACTATAATCGATATGTTGGCTATCTTTAGTTAATATATTTTAATTTTTTTTAAAAAAAATTAACAACATTATAATTATTATTATTTTATTTCTAAGAAAACAAAATAAATAATTAGATTTAGATGTACAAAAGTGGGATGCACATGGAGGAGTTGGAAATTTGAAGATTCATTTAATGATGTGACAACACCACCTCCTATACTACTTTTTCTACGTAGTAAACTCTCATTTCCTTCTTGTGAAAACTTTATGCAATAATTTTCTTAAATTTTTCTTTACTATAAAATTTTATTAATTATTGTTTTTGTTAATTATTTAAACATTTTTTTAGAAGGGAAGGCGCTTAATATTTTTCATATACTATAAAACTCGAACTTGAGTCTCTTCAAAATGATTATGAGCATTTACCAGCTGGGTTAAGCCTATAAACACATTATTTAAACGTTTTTAATAAATAAGTATTGCACGAGTAAAAATTATTATTTTTTGTAAGATACTACTCAAGTTTGTTTTTTATATATTTAAAGAGACAATATATACATATATATATATATATACACACACACACACGTACCTCCCACCCCCACAAAAAAAATAAAAGTTTTTTTTTAAAAATATTTACCATTACTTTTTTTAAAAAAAACAAATTTTGCACCCACAAATTTTTTTAACCCTTAGGTATTATTAAAAAAAATCGCTCTCCCAAAAAATTTCCTTAGTCCGGGCCTGTATATATATATATTTATGGGCAAAGTTCAGATCGGTACCTTATATTGAAACTTTCTTCATCCTAGTCCAGGAAAAAAACTTGCAATCATTTAAGTATACTTTATGTTGAAATGACAAAGTGCCATTGTGCAGGCTCACATGATGGCAGGCGAACTCTTAGTGGGATTCCACTCTGTTCGCTCAGAGGTGGCTGGTCAGCGTAAGAAAACTCACCAATTTCAAAACAGGTGCGAGGATCAGAAAAAGACTGTGGGCATTCTTGAGGAACATCATTCCTCTATGAAGGCTGCTAATGAGAAGGCGCAGAAGGCCCTCGAAGACGAGCGTAGGAGGTCAGAACCTGAAGAGGCCAACAAGACCCTCTCAGAGCAATATAAGACCCTATCAGAGCAACTTGTTCAAGAGAAGTCCTATGTTGACGCTGGGATATAAGAGGCCTGGATCACGAGGAAAGCTGACTTCTATAGTCCTCGGAGTACAACAATTTGGTGGCGGATCGTGCCTCAAAATTCTTTTATCATGGTTTGAGGCATGTGCTCATCAGTTTGAGGCGAAGGGTTATCCACCTGAGGGGACTCCAACGGACTTCTTCGACTAAGTGGCTGCTCTGAAATGCCTTCCTCCCGAGCTCTTCGAGCCATAGAATAGGGTTATAATATTTTTCAATATTTTTAATCTTTGCTCTTGTAATGCCTTTTCTATGAGTAAAATACTTTTATCAAATTTGTTGTTCGAAACACCGATTCTCAACACCTAGGCAATTTTTTATGTTTAAACATGGACCAAACATCCTGATCCCACGAGTAAACTAATAAAATTTCGAACAAGCTTGCTACCAAAAATCCAAGCAGGGTTTAATGATGTTCGGGTACCTTGTGCTCAGTATTCTGTCCTCGGGATTTCCCTGTTCGGCACTTACGAAGGATTTTATCCGAGGAAATAGATTCATCATATGACATTAATATTGTTTGCTGTTATTTGAGGTTTTATAGTTATGATTCATTGGTTTCCCTGCTTCTTTGCTCGTTTCCAAATTTACAGCCTGAAACTTGCAATGAAAAAGATCACCTAGAGAAAAATTAATTGGTGCACGAAAATTATAAAAAGTAATCGGTGCACGAAAAAATTATAAAAAATAACTGGTGCACGAATTATTAAAAGTAACTGGTGCACGGAAATTAAAAATCAGTAATTGATGCACGAAAATTAAAATCAGGAACTGATGCACGAAAATTAAAATCAGGAACTGATGCACGAAACATAGAAAAAGTATGTGATGCACGAACCATAGTCGCATGTGGGTGATGCACGAACCATACAATTAAGTAAGTGATGCACGAACAATACAATTAAATGCACCAGTTATTGTATTTCGTGCACCAGTTGTTTTTTTGTAAAACTTGTGCATCATTTAATTAACACAAAGTTCGTGTATCAGTGTTGTATTTTAATGCCTTAGTGTTATATTTCATGCACCACGAAAATTAAAAACAGTAACTGATGCACGAAACATAGTAAAGTATGTGATGCACGAACCATAATCGCAAGTGGGTGATGTATTAACCATATAATTAAGTAAGTGATGCACAAATCATTTAGTTTCGTGCACCAGTTGTTTTTTTGCAAAATTTGTGCATTAGTTAATTAACACAAAGTTCGCGCACCAGTGTTGTATTTCATACATCAGTGTTATATTTCGTGCACCACGAAATTAAAATCAGTAACTGATGCACGAAACATAGAAAAAGTATGTGATGCACGAACCATAATCGCAAGTGGGTGATGCACGAACCATACAATTAAGTTACTGATGCACGAACCATTTAATTTCGTGCACCAGTTATTTTATTTCGTGCACCAGTTGTTGTTTTTTAATTTTGTGCATCAGTTAATTAACACAAAATATGTGTATCAGTGTTGTATTTTCATGCATCAATGTTATATTTTCATGCACCAATGTTATATTTTCGTGCACCAGTTACTTTTTATAATTTTCGTGCACCAAATAATTTTTATCTATGTCATATTCTTCGTTGCAATATCTTACTGTCAGGCTGTAAATTTTGGAAATGAGCAAACAAGCACGGACACCAACGCATACATTACTTCTTCATCCATATGCATCAGTCAAAGCCATGGGAGTTTTTTTTTAAAAAAAACATACCAACAGAGTAGTCCGAGGAATGTGCATAGTAGATCCTTATAATTCACATACACACACAATACACACACACACACGATGTAATGTGCATAGTAGATTCAGAAATTATATGTGCAGAGTAGTCTGAGGTCTTTTTCGAAAAGATTCCAAATGCAACGAACAATTTAGATGCTTCGATTCAAACATATTTCATGTACAGAACATTTTAGCAAATAACTTTTAGGGATGAGGGGACAAGATGATGAAGAAAATAATGATATGAGAATCGCCGAAAAATTTTAGCAGAAAACTTAAGGTGTGGGGTGACAGGATGAGGAAGAAAAAACAGATCTGAAATTAGGTTTAGGAGGTTTTCAACTGAAGGGTATTTTGGTAAATAAAAAACATCTTTTCAAACCAATGGTTAAAAAATTGAATTTATGTGAATATAATTTTCTTCTAAGTGTATTTTTTGGGAAGAAGTTTTTTTTCATATTTATTTGTAATAAGTTTTTGTAAACAATATTTATTTGCAATCCCCCCTATATTTATTTATTTGTGTGTGTGTATTTGTTTTAAGTTATTTTTTAAACTTATTTAAACAACACGAATTAGTTAGACAAATTCAAAACTCTATAACTTGACTAAAAAAGATTGTGCTTTTTCCTCATTCAAAACAAGAGATATTGATCAAATGAAATATAATCTTAAAATTGAAGTGTATGATATCTTTAGGAGTAGCCTATTATATCGAACCCAACTTAAAATCGAGATTGAGCTAGGTTACATTTATTAGGACAAGAACTCTCCCATATAAATTTTCTCGTTGTATAGGGTTATATTTATTATGTTTTTAAGGGTACTATCCTTATGGACAATTTAATCCTCCACATGTAATCTATAAATGTAATATGTAAAGAATATTTCATGTGAAAATATTTCATATGAAGGGTTGGGTTGTCTCCAGAAAACTGACATGACCACGGTTAGACGGTTTAAAAATCCAAACTCTTAACCATTATCTTTGTAGACAGTTCTGGTTACGGTTAACCACCGGTTACTTAAACCTTGTATTTAAAAAAAATTATTAAACCATATACGAAAAGTGCTTTAATGTGATTTTCCTCCATCGATCAGTCATAAAATAACGTGAAGTAAATTCAGAATGAGCTTGTTAAGCATAACTACTTGATGGAAAAAGAAGCACAAAATTCTACAATTTTTCAATTCGGAAAACAACATTAACTCATATTTCAATTGAGCTACATAGATTGCTCCAATTTTGTAGTATTTTATTTAGTAAGCATTACCTCTTCTTTTTCTTCTTTATGAGTTTATTTGACGTTTTTCTATATTAAATTTGTTGTAGAGTTGCTTCGATTTTACAGGATTATATATAAGAACTTAAGTTTTTTTACTCCACTATTAATATAATAACCAAATAATTATTGAAAAATTATGAAATACCTTTATTGATTTTTTTTGATTATATATGTCAATATATATTATTTTACAAACATACAACGTGCTTACATCGTCTGTTAGTATATCTTATAATACCAAAACTAGCTCAATAAGGTTATATAGTTCTGTGGTAGGAACTTAATCATTTAAGTTGGGGGTCAATGGTTGAATCCTACATCAACACACATTAGTTTCAAAAAATTTTTATTTATAAAAATAAACGTGAGGTTTATACCCACATCTACATAAAACTATCAACATGTGAAATATTTCAAATAAAGGGCAACAGGTCCACGTCGGGTCACGATACGCCTACATAAAACTATCAACAAGTGAAATAAAGGGTTGGATTCTCCCCCCCAAAAAAAAAAAAAAAACCTATCATTGGCATAGCATCATAAAAGCTGTTGAGTAGAATTCAAACATAAAATGAGACATTTTATCAATCAAATTATGGAGTTTCCCCTGCGAGAAAATAATAATGGTGATTTTGTCGCATGTATCTAAGTGGTTATATCCCACACTTTCCAAATTTAAAAATCATAGCCACATGTTACGCCTAAACTTCCGTTTGACGTAAAGACAAT
Organism: Haberlea rhodopensis; assembly: GCA_907163345.1. Lineage (NCBI taxonomy): Eukaryota > Viridiplantae > Streptophyta > Magnoliopsida > Lamiales > Gesneriaceae > Haberlea > Haberlea rhodopensis. Next base: position 69,172 of record CAJQUN010000583.1, read on the forward strand.
CTATATCCTCGTTTCTCCTTCCACATCTGATCATTCTTTTCTACGTTACATCCTATAATTTTACTTATTTTCTACATAATATAATATGGTTTCTATAATAAATTTTACTTTTTTACAAACATATAAAAATAATGAAGATAATAAAATCAAAAAAATTATAAAATATTCCAAATTTGGATTCAATAAAAAAGAAAATGGAAGCCAAAAAAATAATTTAAAAACATATTTTTTGGGGTTAAATATATTCGCCCCTCTTAAATGTCAAAATAACAAATTCCTCACTTAAAAAGTTGAACGGTGAACAAATACATGGATCATGGCGATAGGTTCTCTAAATACGATTATTATCTTCCACGTATCACACTACATCATGTTCTTCAAATACTAACTCATTTACGTATTGAATAAAAATGTCAATTGTATTTCTCAAAATAAATGTGTACATAAGTCAAAATATGAGACAATATCACAAACAGAGTTTCACAAACATTCGTTCTTACAACGAAATCACATAAAGGAACCAAGTCTCGTTCTTTCATATGATCCTTAAATTTTAATAGTGGCATGCCTTTTGACAAAGGATCAACAATCATCAATTCAGTACTGAAGTATTTAAACCACTGTTTCATCTTTAACATGTTCCCTTATGGCCAGATACTTGATGTCAATATGCTAGCTTCGACTACCACTTACATTGTTCTTAGCCATAAAGACCGCAACTTAATTGCCACAATATATTCTCAATGGCCTAGAAATCGAATCTACAACTCTAAGTCCAGAAATTAAACTCTTCATCCATACACCATGCAATATAGCCTCAAAACAAAAACGAACTTAGCCTCCATAGTGGAAATACATTATTAGTCTGTCTATATATATAAGCATGTAATCTTTTGTCCCCTTTAAAGTGCATCATTACTTTCTTTGCGGCTTTCCAGTGGTCTTTACCTGGATTACTCTGATATCTTCCTAACATCCCAACAACAAATGTAATGTCAGGTCTTGTGCAGACCTGAGCATACATTATGTTTCCAATGGCAGAATCCTAAGGAATGATATTCATTTGTTCCCTTTCAAGCTCATTTCTTGGGCATTGATTTAAATTGAATCTATCACGCTTCATAATGGGTGCTACACTCGGTGAACAATCACTCATCCAAAACTTTGTTAATTAGGTTTCCTGCTATAAACCCAAAAAAAATATTTGGATCTATCTCTATTGATCGTAATGCCAATGGCATAAGATGTCTCACCCATATTCATCATATCAATGTTCTTAGAAAGAAATTGTTTCTTCTCATATAGAAACAATCATCTACATACAAAACCAAGAAACAAATGTTACTCCCACTAACCTTCTGGTATATACATTGATCCATTACATTCTCAACAAAACCAAATGAAGAGATAACGTGATGAAACTTTAAATACGATTGATGGGAGGTTTATTTCAATCCGTATGTAGATTTCTTAAGCGTGCACACCAAATGCTCACCATCACTATAGGAGAATCATTCAATTGTTTCATATAAACATCTCCCTCAAGATCATCATTGAGAAATGCCGTTTTCACATACATTTGATGAAAATCCATATCAAAATTGACTACTAATGTCATAACTACACAGAGAGAATCTTTCTTAGATACAGGAGAACATATCTCTGTATAATCAATTCCCTCCTTTGGACTGGATCCTTTGGCAACGAGTCTAGCCTTATATTGCCTAGTGCGTCTTTCTTTGTTTTCAATACCAATCTACATCCAATGGCTTTTAGACCACCAGGTAATTGAACCAACTCCCATACTCCGTTATGTATCTTTTAATCCATCTCATCATTCATGTCTTCAAAACACAATTTCGATTCCTTACTTTCCATCGCTTGTGAAAACGTCTCAGGATTATTCTAGTTATCACTTTTGAGCTCAGGAACTTTACATGTCATATCAGATAAATTAACATGTTGAATAACCACAATAAAAATTCAAAATACATGCTTACATCACAAATTTCGAAGCAAATAACCGAATGTCATGTTTTACCAATGTAAACCATGCAATAACATATGAATCCCTGACATAGAAATTACATGTGGGCTAAATTTCTAATTTAAATAGATTCATACAAATTATTGAATTATCTGACATTCTTATACATGTGGGCAAATTAAAAAAATAATTAAATATCTTATCCTAGTTAATCATATTTACTACAAGAAAATTTCCTGTGGGATAAATTCCAATATATCAAATATAATTAATTACAAGTAATGTCTATTTAGCATTATGTGATTTTAGGAACTTAATGTATAATTTAATTAATTAAAGCTGTTGTGACTACATTTTAATCAATTATATAATATATATCACATAGATTTAATCCAAATGCACAAAATATCTATGCCATAGATCCATTAAATTAATAAATGTTTATTATACTTTATGTAATTCACATGATTAATGTATAATCTAATATATTAATGTTGTTGTGGCTATACTTTAATCAGTTAAACTATACGAATCACTTAGACATCTCAATTATTCATGCATAAAAATATTTTATGCTTTAAATAAAATATGGTACATTTATCCATAACAAAACAATCAAAATTACACATAAAGATTGCATAAAGTAAATTTTAAAAATAAAGCAGAATTGTGAATTTTTCAGAATGCATCAAATCCAAACAGGGTCTTAAAATTTTAAAATCCAAATCAGAAAATTGAACCCCAAACAAGGCCTTAAATTGAGAAAACCATAATTCCTAAAACAGAAAGCCCTAATTTCAAAACCAAACCCCAAAATGAAAACCCTGATTGCAAACAAAGTTGTTCACGCCGCCACCCACTCCGGTCAAATCCGAACGATCGTCTCCCACAAACCGTAGCAGACTACCACGAATCAGCATCCAAATTTTTTTGGGATTAGATTTCTCGCGCAGGGCGTGACTACTAGCCCAAAATGGTGGGAAATCAATCAAAACGGGAGACAAATCGCGCGAACCGAAACCTCGATATGTTCCTGCGATTTGTGATGAATGATTCCGCCCAGTGGCGTCCGATGATCGTCCATTCATGGTGGTTCTACCGGTACCCTTTATCGCCGGAGGTGGATTCCAACCGGCTGCCAATTTCATTGTTTCAAAGGCTAGGGTTTCATCAAAATTGATTTTGATACAAAATTGGAATTTTTTGAAGTTCATGATAATCTTTGTCAGAATTTTTGGCCTAGATCAAAAATCTCAAACTTATCAAAACAAAGGCAAAAATCACTCTGATACCAACTGTTAGAAATTCTAACATGAATACTTAATAGATTTTCTTTGTATCTAAACATATGTCACACAAAATCGAATATGCAAAAATATAAAAGTTTAGGATCGGTTACCTCCAGCCATTGATTTGCTTTTGATCCAGGAACCTGAAAAACTGTAATTGTAAGGATGCTTCTAAACCTTTATCAATCTCCATTAGATGGTGTCTTGAAGACTTAATAGATTGATTGGCTTAGGGACCCAAACATCTAGTATTTACAAGCTCAATACCATCAATGAACATGTGATGGACCACTTAATGAACAAACACTTAAATGAACAGTTTAATTAACACTTAAATGAATAGTGTTACAAAAATAAATATTATCAGAATTTCACCATGAAAATCGCGCAGATTATGTTAATGTGTTGTTGGCTGCGTGACGAGCTTCTTCAATTCGTTCTCCAAATTCGTTCAATCTAGGAAAAAGTGGCTCGAGCCCAACCCCTCAAATCCTTTCCCACATACCTCCGTTCATTTCTACGCCCTTTCCGCCGCCGGATTTTTGACAAACCTCCATGGGTTTCCACACAACCAAAACAATCTATTTCGTGTCAAGGGCATAAAAATCATTTCATAATTCTTTATATTAGATAGTTGAGACTATGGCTTGTGAGCTAATTATTATGGGAGGATTTTTAGCATATTGATTTTTTAAAGACGGGTATTTGCTACTTTGATATTCACAGGCGAATCGGATGCGATTAAACAATTTTTTTTAGAAATAGTAAATAAAAACAGATACATATGCTTTTTAATCCGTAAACTGTGCTCGCTAACGTAACTTTAGTGTTGATGACTTGTGCTATAATTTCAAATGACACACATCTCTTGGGTACGTTTTAAATCTACCATAATTACTATTAAAATTGTTTAACTTGAGATATTGTTGATTTGAAATTCACTTGAATTTTTTACATCTCAACAAGTCAAGGAATTTGAAACCATTGATTTGAAATTCCTCATTTCAAATCCATTAATCCAAACACAAACTAAGACATTATTTGACGATCAGGTAAAAGACTGTATTGATGAATTCATCCTTATCTCACGTAGACAAGATTTACATCTACATCTGGGATTTTTATCTATGAAGTTTAAATTTAATCCTTGTGTCAAGTAAAATAACATCGGAAGTAATTAACCACGTATTTTGTCGACTGAATTTGAGAACTAGAGATCGATAAGGTGAGAAAGTATGCAGAAATATTTGTAAAGTTCCGCTACACACCGGGCGATGATATAGAGCGAGATAATCGAGAATTTGTACTTAAAGATCGTCGTATTTCATTTCTTCATATCTCATATTTAACAAGGTTAAACATGCTTTAATGCACCAATCCATAGGAACCATCCGAAGTGAAATACCATTGGACCTTGCTGCTTGAAATTGTATGGAAAAAACTTAATTTCATTCGCAAAGCAATTTTTTTTGTCATTTGTTGAATATAAATTCAAATTATTATTGAAAGGATTGATCATCTTATATTATATTTATTAAATTTTTTAAAAACTTTGATGTAATAAAATATTTTGATTTTATTGCTTTGCATATTTTCATACCGTAATTTTTTGGATTGGAGTACTCTTTATAATTTATAATATTTTCTCTTTCAAAAAAATATTTTCTCTTTCAAAAAAATATTTTGATTTTATATTTATATATCACTCAATCAAAAACATCATAATTGACAATGATGCTACTGTATTTTTGCATAAAACTAATTTTTTCTTAAAAAATACAGCTGGCTACATCGTAAAATTTGAATCATAACATATAAATTTATGTAAATTAATTGTATTACAATATCACATATATAATTTGTTAAATATATGAAATATTGTATCTGTAATTTAACTTAAAAGTATTTAATTAAGACAGTATTATTTAAATTCAGAATATAAAATTTTTTATTATTCAAACAAGGCAGAATATGACGGTCAAATTACAGCACTGCCACTGTACTCTCTCTTCAGAAATAAATACTCCTATCCCCTCGGCTCCCTCCATTCATCCCTCATCCCCATTTCCTTTTTCCAACTGTATCTCTACTTTACTCCTGCTTTTCAACTACCAAACCGCGTTTCTCTGACATCTACTGAGAGAGAAGATGGCTTTAGTCGTGTTTGCAGCCTGCATTGCTTACCTAATTTCAGTACTGCCATCGGAAGCCAGAATTCCCGGCGTTTACTCCGGCGGAGGATGGCAAGGAGCCCATGCCACTTTCTACGGCGGTAGTGATGCCTCCGGCACTATGGGTATGTAACAAATATAGCATTTAGCATACCATTTTCGTATGACGGCAAAATGTTTCTCACTACATGTTGGTTACAGGTGGGGCTTGTGGGTATGGAAATTTGTACAGTCAGGGGTACGGAGTGAACACTGCAGCGCTGAGCACGGCTCTGTTCAACAACGGGTTCAGATGCGGGGCGTGTTTCGAGATCAAGTGCGCCGATGAGAAGCAGTGGTGTCATGCCGGAAGCCCTTCCATTTTAGTGACAGCCACCAATTTCTGTCCTCCCAACTATGCTCTGCCCAACGACAATGGCGGGTGGTGCAACCCCCCCAGAACCCATTTCGACCTCGCCATGCCAATGTTCTTGAAGATCGCCGAATATCGCGCCGGAATTGTGCCCGTGAATTATCGAAGGTATATATATTAGATACAAGGAAATACGAAATGGAGAGCATGCCACACAAGTACTACCTCACATTAAATTTACCCACAAATTTTTTTTTTCAAAATTACAGTTTTACCTACAAATTTTTTTTTTACCTTGCCTTAAATTATTTTACCCAAAAAAATTTATAGCCTTTGTTTTTATGTTGTATATATGTTCTTGTCATACGTCAACACATATAGATATATATTATATATATGTATATCTTACATATTATGTGTGTTAGTGTGAAATTTCTCTAATTTAACGCCTGAGAGCATCTCTAACCCTGTATCAAAATGGCACCTTTTGGTTGGTTTATTTAAACCATTTTTTTCTTCTTTTTATTTTGCTAAAATTAAATAAAATTATCATCAAGTACAAATTAAGCGTTGAGGGTAATTTAATAATTTCAAAAGCCTACTTAAAGTAGGTGTGACATAAGACGGGTGTGAATAATTTTGCAACAGAAATTTGATCGTAGCCATGTGAGTTGTTTGTTTCAGTATAGGGTCCCAATCACCAGAAATGTTTGTCTACAGATGGGATAGCGGTTGTGAGGTAGATTCAACCATCCAATATAATATATGATTGTCATGAAATAGATCCCACCATTCATTATATTCCCAATACTATCGTAAATATATCTCATTTATGATTGAATCTAACATTAAGACACTATCTCAATCAATGGGTTCTTCTGTACCCTATAGATCTTGCCACGTTATACTCTGAGCAAAGATCTGGTTCGTAGATTTATATCTAGTCAAAACATCAGACCCGAGGACGTGGGTCATAGTCTCCAGTGTGAAAAATACCCGCCGTACTCACGACTGAATCCCTCAATTAATATTTTTACGACTTCATTTTAAATTAAAAAAGGGTCATAAATAATTTTAACTTTTTGAAATTTGAATTTAATAATTCTATTGTGGTAATGCTTGTCTTCAATGTAATTAGTTGATTTATTTTTCAACAACCTTCTCGAGGCAATTGGTTGTTAACGTTAGTCTCGTCGTAACAGTAAAAATTGTTGTGATAAGTTTGAGTCGCGAAAAATCTTTTGTATCGAATACTTCTTTTCCCATATCACACATATAACGGAGGCTTGTGCACCGGTTTTTCTTTTAGCGAGAGTATGAACTCAAAGACGCATTTTGCGCTCCAAAATTGCATATCCTTGAAATTGTATTTTACCACTTGTAAAATTAAATATTGTTATTATATGTTGGCAGGGTGTCATGTAGGAAGCAAGGAGGCATAAGATTCACAATCAACGGTCACCGTTACTTCAACTTGATCCTAATCACCAACGTGGCGGGCGCAGGTGACCTCGTGAGGGTGAGCGTAAAAGGGTCGAGAACAGGGTGGATGAGCATGAGCCGGAACTGGGGTCAAAACTGGCAATCAAACTCCATTATTGCTGGTCAGTCACTCTCCTTCAGGGTAACGGGCAGTGATCGCCGCACTTCTACCTCATGGAACATCGTCCCCTCCAATTGGCAATTTGGTCAAACCTTCGTTGGCAAGAACTTCAGGGTCTGAATAAAGATTTAGGGATTTATTATTTTCTAAACTCCCGCCTAAATTCTACTCACCATTTTCACTACTTTTGGCGCCAATTTAATGGTGTTATTGGGATTGCTGTAGTGGAGAAGACTTTACTTGTGTTGGGTTCAGAAGGTGGGGATTGGACTTTTTGGACTTTTATTTTATTAATTAAGTGCAGCGGCTGCAGAAAAGTTGTGGCTGAGGGAGTCTTTTATTTTTCATATATTTAGTATAATTAATATTAATATATATGACTAAAGCAGTGTGTAATTGTAATTTTTAAGCCAATGTATTTCAAGTCTCGTGGAGTAATTCTTTCTTCGTTGCTTACTAATTTATAAATATAAATATTATTTTTCTAATGACTTATAAAATTAGAATGGATTTTATAAAAAAATATTTCATTGGATGAAAGTATGAAACCCAATAACCCAAATATGGAAAGTGGGTCTTTATTGTCCGTGATTGTGGGTTTAATTTGGGTGTTAAATGTTTCAAATTCTTTTATAAAATGGTCCAACATGACTAGTCAACTATAGTCCCACAAAGATTGTATTGTACTAAAAATGGTAACTATAGTCCCACATAGATTGTATAGTACCAAAAGTGGTATCATAATTGAATAAGAAGTTTAAAACCACTTTGATAAAATACTATGACGCACGGATACGTCGATACGTGGATATAGATACGATTGCATGAGATTTTTGAAATTTATAAGATATACATCTGAATACAGTAATTTTTTTTATTTTTAAATATATATATACATCAATAATATTTATAAGAAATCAAGTTTCAAATATATAGTCAACTATAAACACATAAAATCAAAATAACACAGGTTAAAGTTAATCAAATCCACAACAAATAATAGAGTTTTAAACACCAATTACTAAATAAATCAAGAAAGTTACATAAAAATTTTATCTAATCATTTAATTGACTGCGCTATCTCGATATATTAATTCTTCATTATCATCACCTGCAAATGTTGGTACACCAAGTGAGAGATTCACAATATCAAGAATGCTAACATCATCTAACGACTCAAAAGCATCTCCAACCACATCTTACATTTTGGAGTCGCCCATCATATATTGTGGAGATTTCATTGAAAGAAGACATACTATGAATGAAAATCAAATCTTCGACACATTGTAGTGCTCTTTGTTGAATGAATAAATGCATAAGTACTCAAATTTCTCTTACAACAAGAAGAAGAAACTTGGTCGTATTCATATAACTATCTGAGATTAAAAAATAATTTTAAAATTCAGATACTACATATGGCGTATCCGATACGTCGAAATCTAAAGTATCTTGAAGTATTTAGACAAGTATCCAAAATAAAAATTTAATTTTTAATTCAGATACGTCACGTGGCGTATCGGATACGTATCAGACAATTATCAGTGAGTATCGGTATGCGAAAAGAATCGGATATGTGACCTTGAAAAATGTAGGAGTATCCGTGCATCATAGATAAAATATAATTTATGTGGGATTACAGTTGATTAATCATAAAAGTTTGAGAATAATACTAATTTAAAATAATTTATGTGGGATTATATTTGTTTGGGACTAGAATTAAAAATGTCTCTATTATATGAGATTCTTTTGAAATTTACCGAACGTTTCAATTTCAAGCTTATTGATAGGTAACCCATTTACGCAACTCACATAACGAATTTTCAAGTTCTCTCGTTCTATTCCTCTCATATTTTTAGTACTATGTTAGCTTTCCCCTTTGATTTACTGATTTTTTTTTTGACGAAAATGATCTTATTTAGCAGAAAGGCAAAATGAATTGAGTTTATTACAGGCCTTACAATTACAAGAATTAAAAATAACATTTGAATCATAAAAACAGTCCAAAATAACAGCATTCGGTAGAAAACCTTTCCAGTATTTTGATCGAGCTCACCTTGCAAGATTATGAGCAGCTTTATTGCCCAAACTTGGGATTTTTTTGATCTTTCACTGACTGTGGGACTTCAGAATGATATGCATATCAACAATGAATTCTGATGCGGACCAGTTAACATCTGGGACAACTCGATTGAATTGTTGAACAGTATCTAAGCAATCACTTTCAACGATGATAAAAATTCAGATATGTATTATGTTCGTATGATTTAGTCTTTGTATCCATCCTAGGAAATTATTGTCCACTGAGGCTCAAAACACTTGTGTGTGAGTGCAAATTTATTTTAAGGAAACTATAAATTTCACAAGGCTCGATGCTATTAAACATACTTTATAAAATAGAATTAATTTGTCTATATCGAACTAGGTTTCATAATGGGGTTTAGATTTGAGTGTTGTCTTTGTCGAACTGGAGTAGAGTGTCCTCCTCGAATTAGTAATTAGTCTTGACTGAGTTCCGCCTCCGGTGAAGTGGTAATATTATAGTTGATACTGCCACCACCATTAATGATATAGTGACATAAACCTCTCCCAATAAGACGTGAATTCAAACCCATGTTAGCATAAAACTACTCCCCAATCAGAGTTGCTCTTAATCCACGAAGGGTTTGATTACCACCGAATATCTTGTTGTATTGCCTGATTTTTCTTTCTTTACCAAAAGTAATCTTAAGTTGTGTTTGGATTGAAGAATTTAAAATGAGTGTATTTCAAGCTGATGTGTCAAGCTCCACGTATCCGGAGTACGAGGCCGTAAACATGCCCTAATCATATGGAGTATATGGTGAAAAATCATCTGATATCATGGTCGTCCGATAGACCTCATCCGCCTCACTCGTACCATGGAAGACTAGCAAACAAGATATAGAAGGAGCGCCAGTATCAAATCCTCCAACAGTATGTTGTGAAGTACTCGCCCACTCGGTGAATGCAGAAGTAGTAGGTATGGCAACACCATCATAAGTACCATAAACTAATCCACTAGACGACTGATACGGTTGGACTGGATGAGTATGGGGTACGAGCTGAGTATTCTGATGTACTTTGTTGAGAACGTTCAAGACATTATCACGAACATAAGTGTGACGATCTAGTAAAATTACAAGCCGCTAAGTTATCTTGAGGTCTAGATCAAGCACTTATGCTAATAGATGCCAACTGGCCAACCTAAAATATATATTATAATCATTAATTAAGCAAATATATATTTTAGGATTATAGTGAATAATAAACCATAATAATATTCAGTTACATATCACAACAGTCATTATCGAAGCGTCACCGTGTTGATATCTCGTATTTTGAAGGGTGTCAAAAGACGATATCAACCGACACGTAATTCTATCAAACCGCTCCATATCTCCGTCTTGAGTGGTAATAGAAGAAGTGATCGGTGGTCTACTAGCAAAACCCCCACTCCCATTCAGCCACGTGTCAATGTAAAGTGAATGGAATAAAGACGACGATCATATTTATTTAGATGTAAATGTCGACTTCGTGGAGTGGTAGGTATATGCTGTATCACCCCCAAACTGTCGCAGTACCCTATCAATATAGTGCCACTCAACAATGTGGTAAAATATCAGTGGACGTATAGTCATCCATAAATAGGGTGCACAATCCTCGGGTAGCACCTCAAAATATGGTGATGTTGTATCATATGGATGCCTATAATCTGTGATCATAAAATAATTATCGTAAATACAAGTTTGCTCGATTAGCTCATATTAAATAAATGCATATTAAATATGTCTAACATGATGTGGCACCATAAGATAAAGTATCTCACGGAATAGCCACATTGAATGTAGAGCCGTCTGACAATAACTCACGTTGGCATTCCAACTGCCGATTTTTAATGTAATCTGATATATTAAATCATTCATGTAACTATAAAATATCTAAATTAATGATTTTACCGTGCACCATATGGAGGCATGTGAAGTGTCAAATCAAACTCATTATACAATCATCCATGTTTACATTGATGGCATGGACTTGCGGTGTTATTGGTGTGATCCGAGACCATAGACACATCATAGATATCTGGCCGAGATAAAAGTGATAAATATGTTCCCCATTCCTGACTCATCGGCATATATGGAGGATGCACAGTTGCCCGTTGTAATTCTTCTTTTTCCACATGAATATCTAGTTCATTAAATTCAGCCTCAGGACTCAAGAATATCAATAATGTACTGTCGTCAGTTATCTGGACAATGGATTCTTTAATTCCTCCCAAGTATTCATGTGACCATTTTACATATATTAATAATGAAAAACATTATTGTCGATCACGGTCCACTCGTACAAACTTGATACTAATTCAGAAAAAATGTTGTGGTACGTGGTATCATGGACAATTTCACAGGCAGACTGTTACTATCACATTTCTTCTATGAGACATAGCTTGAAAGAAATAATACGCAGTATTATAGTTATTCTAATATATTACAATTTTTAATATATAATATAATTAACAATAATTCATATATTGAAATCACAAAATACCAACAATTATATCTTCAAAAATATAGTCGGTAATGTCGCCGATGCCGCTTGTTGATAGTGGTGGTTTTTGTTAATTATAATGGTGTAAAAATGATTAAGAAGATGGTGACATAACAATGATAAATTAGGTAAATTTAAAACAGACTCAACAATTTTTTTAAAAAAGGCATCTTGCAAAATCAAGCACAATGAACGAATTATGGACGTAACCAAAATTGAGAAGATTGAATTTTTTTTGAGATGTGCAAAGAGAATTTTTGTTCGATCTTAATTTAAAGATGAATTTTGACTCGTTTGGCTGGTCAATTTTTTTCAAAATTATTTTTTTTTTCATATGGATGACCGGTTCCACCGTCTGAAAAGGGAAATTCGTTTATCCAAGAAAAGATTTCACGTTTAACATTAAAAAAAATGGTGAAACCCGTGATTTTTTGTCAGAGAAAAGAATCATATTTGACCAAAAAGCTGAAATCGTTTGTTGGACAAACGATTTACAATAAATTCATATTTATGTTTTGAATTACGGTACTTTTGAATTTTTTTATATTTTTAATAATAATTAATACTTAAGTCCCCGTTTAGATACCTTAACTGATAGTTATTTGTGTCCGAAGTAGGGATGAATATTTTGAATCTGGTAACGGATATCCGACCGATCGAGTGGGTTGGTTATTACAAATGTACTCGAACCCAATTTTTTTTTTGTCGAGTTGGTGTTATGTCACTAATGTTTTAAACCTAATATTTGATCGGGTTCGGGTATACTCGAACTAGGAATTTTTTTGTTTAAATAATTTATATTTATATTATGAAAAATATACATTTAATATTATTAAAAAAATTATATTAAATTTCGGGTATTGTTTGGCAGTAAAAAAGGTTACCCGAATTTCGGATACCCGGTCCGACACCAGTCAAGGAGCAAGACCAAAAAATTAAAAGACATTTCGAATGCTATAACGAAAAAATACATTAGCTTTTTATATGTTTATATATAAATTCAAAACTTTGCGAGGCCATAACTGTTGGCAAGCTCCTGTTTTCCTCTGGGTAATGAAATTATGGAGTTTGGATTGGCGATATCTGTGTCATATGAATGTATTATTCCAACAATGTCATGATCAAAGAGAGTATCGAAATGAAAAGTTTGGATATAAAATATATAAAAAAAAAAAAAAAGCTTTTCTTTTGTCAAAGTAAAGATTTACAAAATCTTTAACAGTGCACGTCAAAGCTTTACCAAATTGGCTTATCTTCATCGAATGGTCGCCAAGTCCCAAGAATTATGATGGTCGAGTGGACAAAAGAAGATAAAAGTTTTCTCAAGAAAAGAACCAAAAGGGATCCTTGGATAAAAATACTTTTTAAAAAAATATTATAGAATCTTAAAATAAAATCAATTATATTCCAAGAAAAATAAATAAATTAATTTTAATGGAAAGATTGTGGGATTTGGGAAGACATTTGCAAGGGAAAGTCTTCAAAATTGGATTCCCATTAGTTGCAAAATGTTAAAAAGTAGGGATAAAATGCTTAGGATACCTTGCGCATGAATGTATAATTGAGTTATTTAGTCAAAAGTATATTCCTAGGAATTCATACTCCGACTACACATTGTAGAAAGATTGGTCTTTTTGGAAAGTTTAAATATTTCTAAGATAATGGGTTGTCAAAAAGATCTAAATAATGCATATATTTGAAAATATAATTATTTTCATTTGTATATAAAATGCGTTTCGCCGATGGCTTGGAGCCCATCAGTGATAGCAATTACGACCCGAAAGTCTCATGTTCGAGTCTACGTTCCCACCCCATTACTTGTAATAGTTACTCAAAATAAAAAAAGACTAATCCCCTATAAATTATTGAACTCTTTGGATGGCTTTCTTTTTTCCTTTTCTTGGGTCCGAGTCCGACCCTAAGTCACATAATCCTCCTACCCCCCCCTCCACGCACTGGCGCTCCGGCCGCGAACTGGCGAACTCGGTGCGCGTGCGGCGCATTAAGGCGACTTAAGAATTTCTAGTTCGCGCTTTAAGAATTTCTAGTTCGCGCACTAAGATTTTATAATTCGCGCACTAAGATTTCCTAATTCGCGCACTAAGATTTCCTAATTCGCGTACTAAGATTTACTAAGTCGCGTAATAAGTTACTAAGTCTTGTTAATCCTCCTTAATTCTCCGAATTTTTTTTTTTTTTGTAATTATAAAAAAATTCTTCGATTTTGGGTTTAGATGAATTTTTATGGTTTCTAGGTATTTCGGGTTGGTAAGAAAATTATATTATATGGTAAATAGATAGATAATGAATCATGAAAAGACATAATAACATATGAAAGATTAAAATATGTGATAAAAGAAAGTATGATAAATCTGTGATTTTGTAACATTTTTGCGGAGTAAATAATAATAAATTTGATATCTTAGTTTTTGCATGAAAATTAATAGAATGAACTTTATAAATAAAACTTTTATTTTTATTGAGTTAATTTAAATGTTTATATTAGTCATTTCATAAAGTAATAATATAAGTCTCCGGAAATAATATGAGTCATTTTTAATAAATTCATACTATTACCAAACATGTTGAAATAAATATAAACAATTTGGTTTCATTTTTCAAATTCTTTAATTTATATCTTAAAATAAAACAAAACTTTAATACTTCATTCTATTTCTACAATATATTTTTCGGAGAATTCTTACTAGACGAACGATCAAATACAAGATTCAAATTACGTTGTATCACTGGCTATAACATTTTTGCAAAGCTGCAAATTTTAGATTCTTCAATAAATCTAAGCTGCAAACACCAAAGTTGTTAAGAACTTCATATTGTAAATTTGTAAATAATATAATAATGATGTGAGTTTGTTAAATATGATGTATATTATGTATGCTTAACTTCATTTCATCAGTGTGTATGTATATATATTTATTTATTTATTACTTTTAATAGGCGCATTAAGGCGCATCCGCACTCAATTTTTTTGCAAATTGACGCATTCACACATCCGCATCCGCTCCCGCATCCGCCTTATGTGACTTAGGGTCCGACCTTGTTAGAGACTTCGGTTAAATCTTACTATTTGCTCGTATGAATTTTACATTTTTATTATTTTAAAAAAGGAATGCAGATGTGAGAATTATGTTGCTGAAATTCGAAAATATACAATGATGGAGAGTTTGAAACAGATGCGAAGGAAGAATTCTAGCTTTTGAAATTTTAGCTAAAGATTGGTTGGACTATTGATGTAGTGTTTTAGATTGTTTTTCAAAAGTGTTTATCTATTATTCAGATAAAAAAAAACAGATTTTGAATGTTTGATATATTTGTTTTTGTTATTGTTTCTTTAAAAAATTAGGTAAAAGTATAAGTAGAGAAGCAAAGCCATGAGATGTTTTTGGCTAATTTAACTTATATGGTGGTGATTTTTTTAATAAATTTAAGTTTATTAAGATGTTTTTTTTTGTTTGGATAAGAATAGTAAACATTAACTGATTTTGCTTAAAAGTAATTTTTAAACAAAAAAAAATATAAAAGTGTTTTAAATAAGCAATTCAAAACACATCTTGAGTATCGAGTAGTCAATGGCCAAACCTAAGCGTCTTAGAAATATTATATACTAGCGATTTTTAAAAAAAAATTAACCGCTATAAAATTACAATATAAATATGTAATTACAAATATTATGTTATATGATAATATTGTAATTGACGATATTATTAAGGGTATTACAGACATTTAATAATATAGTATATTATGATAAATTGAAATTATTAAAAGTCTCAGGGATATTTCAGTTATTTTATATGTTGTCATACTATTTATGATTAATAAAAGATTTAGGAGCATTTTGATGAACATATCAAAAGGCCAAATAATTTTTCTAGCAAGTTACTTCTTTATAATATTATAATAGATAGTAGGTAAAATTAAATATTAAAAGACTCTCAAATTGTATTGGGCTTCATTTGGGCAAATGTAAATGGGCCAAATTATTGGCTCTGAACCAACAAGCACACTGACTTTGTCAACAAAAGCGACACTGGCCCAATCTGATGCATGTTACGTAAATTTTAATGGGTTTCTCGGGTCCAATTGCATTTAGCCCCAGGTAAAAACCCGAAATATCTTTAAAAATCAGATGTAAAACACCCTGCAAATGGGGTAAATACTCCCAGATTTTTAAAAACACACGAATTTGAAAATACCTTTAATTTTATACCGGGCTTTTATATTTTTTTGGTATTTCATGGAGATGATAAATACAATTTGTCCGTTCTTCTTATTTATAAAAAAAATACACAAATATGAAACTTGCGAAAATAAATTAATGTGCCATCTTATAGGTTGAGGTGTGTGTAAAATTAAGTACCGCTTCAGTTGGTGTTGATATCGCCTTAGCTGTCACTATGTCTTTTGGTCTGCCTAACTCGTTGCTTGTTCCGTCTAATGGGAATTTTAAATATAAAACGATGCATATTAAAATCACCTTACTTCACCAATAATAAATTTGCTCAAATTTATTACATATTAGGTAGGTGACACCCTCGATATATCAGGTGAAGGCCCGGTTCCGCCAATCTCACCAGATCAGTCCAGAGACATAATCAGATCGGTCATAAGGAGATAACCGATCCCATCAGTCAAGCCAATACCCATTTGTAGTCTTGTTGTAAAAGCCAAATCAGTTCTGTGAGCAGAACTGATACTAACCATCAACTCAACTTGTGATGATCTATACCAGTTCCACCATTGAAATCCTGAAATCAATCGGCTCAACTTGTGAAAAAGGTTCCATCTGCTCAACCTGTAGAGAAAGTTCGATCGACTCAACAATTGGAGCATACCATCAGCTCTACCTAAGCAACTCATCAGTTCTACATACGCAATCATCTCAACTTGCGAATCAGTTTCATTAGACTTGGACTACTTACCATCAGTTGCAAAATGATAGCAAAAAATGCTACAGTTACATAAATTTAAGGAGGTGGCATTGAAGTGAGATAATGAAGAAGACAATGGCTAAGTTAATGGGGGAAATGAAAAGTTTAACTCGCGAAATTTTATCAATATAAATACCCGATGATTTCCAAGCAAGGATGACACAATAACTCTGCTACTCAAAATTCTCACACTCACGGACTAACTCATTAAGTTTCGAGAATCTTCAAACAAGGAAGAATGAGAGGCTTTGTTAGTATCTTTGTTCAAACACGCTTCAATACTTTAAGTGGATTTTTGCTACAAATGCCATTTCATTTTTGAAATCTATATATGTGTTAAATTTCAGTCGAATATGAAAAGTATGATATAAATTTAAGTTCTTAGAGTTTATGAAAGACTTGCATATAAATCTGAGGGCTATGCGGGCAATGTTATGTGTGTGAGAGCCACCACTTGAATCGATAGGGCAAAGTGCTACGTATGACGGGAGCCACCTATTGAACCTGCGGGGCAAAGTGCCACATCTACGGGAGCCACCTCTTATGCCTTATGAGCAAAGTGTTACACATACATGAGCAACTTATTGAATATGTAGCAGCTATTATACCAAATCTGTCTGTTGTAAGATTAGTTTCGATGTGTGTTACAAGATCTGTTCTGGCTCTAGGTGAGCATATCGATTTAGGTTTTAGCGAGAGCAACACTGTATATTTCGGTTTTGATATAAGGAAATCAGTTTTGTTTCTGTTTTTAAATATGAAATCTGTTATGTCATAAGATCATCTAATATGTGGTACCAGATCTGTTCGGTTGAGATCAGTTTCGATGTGTGTTACCAGATCTGTTTTGACTCTATTTGAGCATATGAGTTTTGGCTCTAATGAGAGCAATAAATGTTTCAGTTTAGTTTGACATTTGTTTTATGAAAAATCTATTTAAAGACTTTATTATTGTATATATATGTTTTATCATGTTCGATTGGCCTTCATTTGTTGAGTGTTTTCAAAACACTCAACCAGATAAGAATGAATCCGAAGTAGATGACGATGAACAAAATCAAACCTAGGGATGGTGAATAGGAGTCAACCGTTGCTGATGTTTAGCTCAGTTTTATTAGTTTATGCTTATGCTATGCTATTCTTTTAAGATCCGTTTGTAAATCAGTCTTACTTAATTATTAGTTTAGTTGTAAAGATAATTTAATCTTGTTTATGGAATAAAAACTGTTTCATTTGATATCTGTATCTGAGGCTTGTTGTCTTTAAATTTTTAATTTGAAAGTAACGTCAGTGTCATCGATCCCGATCTCGGGGCATAACTTATCCAATCTAAATTATCCTCACTAGACCCACGCACGCATGTAAGAGATAACCTAACAATTGTGCTACATGTGGTATATTATTGGTACGAAATGACCAAGAATTGTATCATGTACGTTATAAAAGGAAATTGTTGTATGGGATATGCTCTGCAAGGTAGGATTACATTATTATTTATTACAAGCGGGCAAATTGCTAACAAGACCAGTTTAAGTTGCTTTTGTACCATTTCAAATCGCTCCCGAGCTTTAATTTCTGAAGCTCAAAAATTTAGGTCAAGAGGAGCAAAGAACATTAGAAATGGGGAAAAATATTTTTAGGTGGACAAAATATAATTTTAAGGGTGCAATCTACAATTTGGGGGCTTAGGCTGGGCCGATAGGTTGTCTCAACCCAACCCGCCAAATAGACATGTTGGACCAAGGTTTTTTAGGCTTACCTAGAGCGGGAATATAATTTTATGGGGTAATATAAAAAAAAATCTTGAGGGATGACATTTGATCTCCCTTACACCTTTACATTTATCCGCGTTGAATACACGTCCAATTCTTGATCAGCGTTAATAAAAGTAATTTATATAGTAAATTCATCACTAAGCACATATTTTAATAATTGATTTTCAATGATTATTTTTATTACTTGCTAAAGATTGAGCTTGAGCTCAAATTACTCAAAATATTACACCATTTTCATCCCTGCAATTACAAATCAATTTCAAATGTTGGTCACACTGTAATATCAATAACTTTTACAATTACCCTATTCAACAATTTCAAATCATCTTTATTCATGTAGTTCACTTCAATTTCAATTAATGAGACCCACTCAATATTTCATTCATATTTTAATATATTCTTTTCATATTTACAATAAACCTTTACAATTGTCCTAGTGACAATTTGCAATCCCATTAAGATGGTTTTAGCTTAAGCTCGAAAACCTCTATTTGATCGAGCTCGAGATTGAGTGATAAAATTTTGTTCGAATAAGATGAGCATTAATTGAATTCCCTCATACCCGAGTACACCATTGCCAATGGTACAAGCAGTTATAGATCGTGTGACAAATATATGTTTCATATAAAGGTATAATGATTATGGTATTTGAAATATTGGGGTTGATGTTGTCATGTGGTTCCACGTCATGACAATAAACTGTAACCTTTTGTACCGAGTTGTGGATCCTGAAGTGATGTAGTCTAAGAATACAAAGATTAGATGAACGCGAGGTGGTCTTCAACATAGCCAGTCCGAATTCAAGTCAGTATATGAAAAACAAACGAACTGGGAATCAAAGAAATTTATCAATTTTCCACAATATATTTACCAATAATTATATGAAGAACCTGATATATATTTTTGGAGTATTTTTCGGAGAATCACTTCTCTTTCCTTTGCTGCCAAATGCCCGAATTTATATTGGTGTCTGCACAATGATGACCCGTGAGTTCCGAAATATGATCTGCCCCTGATCTACCCAGGATCCGTGCCTGATTCTCCGCAACTATCGTTTGACATTAATGATGATTTGCCCACAATCCACGTATAACTCTCCGTAATTATTGCCTATCACGATCACACGTATGATCATCGCTCTGACTGGGCACTGAATTGGACCCTTGATTTGCGTATGCTGATTGAGTGGGCCGAGATGGTATGTCCGAAGATAAATGGGCCAACGTGAACATCCTGAGGTCGTATGGCCGATATGACTTATGAGAAATGGACCGAGGTGGTATGACCGAAGTGATTGATCTGAGGATAAATGGACTGAGGGGATACAGGCCGAGGTGATACACTGCCACTTCAGCGATAATTAGTTCAGTTAATCCTCGAATATTGAGCATAGTTAGACTTGTCCAGTTGTCCGATGTTAGGATTACCCGAGGTGACGTTGGAACTTGGGACCCATAAGATCATGGATATTCTCTTAAACTTCAAAAAAAAAAAAACAAAGAAACAAAAGACTCGTTTTGTGGATCTATCTATATATCCGAAACTATACATACCACGAAATCTTGATCGGTGGTCAAATAAATTAGTAGGGCTCTTTCAAGATCAAACTACACCGACGGCGGATTAAAGTATTCTTCATTAACAACCAAATTCACATATAAAAAAGAAAGTTGGGGGAATAAATTGACACACACGTGAACCCTCTCACAGCTATCTTCACATGCACACATAACACAATAGAACATAAGTTAAAACAAGAAAGGAACCTCAGTCCCTTACACAGTCTGCTATAAAACATTAAACTAAAATTAATAAGCAATTCTCCTGTCTAATTCTCTCCATCCCTTTTCATTATTTCACCTCCCATGGCTGCTTCTTCCCCGCCATTCTCACCCCACTTTATAGAATTATGTCTTGCAATACTTTTGCTGCAATTTTTCGCAGTTTCGTCAGTTGTATTAGCTGGTTTAAAGAATCGTGGCAGGCAAAATGGGCATTATAAAAATCCGATTCTTCAAGCTAATCTGAGTTCTTGTGATCTGTTTGTGGGGAGTTGGGTTCGAGATGAAAGCTATCCGGTGTACCAGTCTTCTTGTCCGATTATAGATCCTGAGTTCAACTGTCAAATGTATGGAAGACCTGATACTGATTACCTCAAGTATCGATGGCAACCTCGCAATTGCCAAATCCCAAGGTACGTATACTTAGTATATTTTAAAAGTGTTAAAATTCTTGATTTCATATGATTCATGGTATGCTAAAAAATGCATAAAATACTCTCTTTCTAGCTTAATCACTTCTCGAATTGCCGAAATAAAACCCAATTCCCCTCGTATAATAAATAAATATTTCGATCATGGTTCAATTTCCAGGTTTAATGGGCTTTATTTTGCGATGAAGATGAGAGGAAAGAGAATTATGTTTGTGGGAGATTCACTAGGAAGGAACCAATGGCAGTCTTTAATTTGCATGATATCAGCTGGATTGCCTGCAACATCGCCCACTCAAATTATAAGAAGAGACCCTATTTCCACCTTCAAATTTCTGGTCACATCTCTCATTAAATGTCGCACAATCAATTAGTTATTTAATAATATAGTTTATTTTATTAAATATTTGTTTGATGTGATTGGGAGAGAACAGGAATATGGGGTATCCGTGTCGTTTTACAGAGCGCCATATTTGGTGGATATAAAATCAGTGGGAGGCCAAAGAGTGCTGAAATTGGATGATATAATGGGGAATTCCAAAGCATGGGTGGGTGTTGATGTGCTTTCTTTTAATACGGGCCATTGGTGGACTCATAAGGGATCTCTCCAAAGGTAAATTATTTTCTACCTTGTTTTTGTTCTAGTTTTGAAAATAGACAGTTTACCCAATATTTTGAAAATATACTGTTTCCCCATATGGTTTGTGAATATGTGCAAAACAGAGGCAAGTGTACTGTGTTTGCAACTGTCTATTTTCAAACCATGTCGTGAAATGCCTATCTACAAACCACCACATGTGTTAAAAGTTTAACAATACCAGAGAGGGTAAATTGGCACGGTCTCTTAATTTTGCACATATAATTCGATCCTAACCAACAAACTAGTAATTAGTTTAATCTAATTGAACCTTATTAATTTTCGATAATGGTTTCTTAAACATTTTTTGTACTTTCTATCAAAATCTTGCAACTAATGCAAGTTACTTTATTGCCTTAGCACGAAAGAAACGGCCAATAACAGCTACCAAAATTTATTAGAAAAATCCAAATATGTAAAGTAAGGAAATGTGTTTGGTGCAAAATTGCAGGTGGGATTATATGGAAGCAAATGGGTCACTGTACCAAGACATGGATCGGTTAGTTGCCTTAGATAGAGGGCTCCGAACGTGGGCCAAATGGGTTGACTCAAGCGTCGACACTACTCGAACCAAACTCTTCTTTCAAGGCATCTCACCCACTCATTACATGTACGTTTTCTCTTTCCTCTTTGCTAATTTTAGGAAAAATGCATTAAAACGTCACGGTTTTATCACTAAAATTTAAAAAAATTCTAAATTTAGTCGCGGACATTAAGAACGTGTTTACAATTGTTTATTCGAAGCATTTTTATGTTGTTTTTGTTTAAAGTTGTAAAAAATTGATTTTAAGCCAAAGCATTAAGTGTTTGCTGGTAAAATAAAAAACTGTTTAATAAACTTCTATTAATTACAAGAATGTCACCAATCAACTTAAAGCAGCTAAAAATATGTCATAATCTGCTTCTCTGTTTCTGCTTTTTTCAGAGAAGCAATAGCAGAAACAAGGAGATAAAATATTCAAAATATGTTTCTTGTCAGAAAAGCTGATAAGCAGTTTGCAAAAGTATATGCAAACACCCACTAAGTTGAACTTAAGAAGCAAATGAGATAGACTGAATCAAGAATATTTTTAAAATTTTAAGGAATGAACTGGAAACAAACCAGACCTGATTTAGTCTCTAAAGTTTTAAAAATATTCCTGAATCAGCTCATATCCGTTTGTTTCTCACGTTCGACTTAACGTCGAACACTGAAGCTTGAATTTTTTTAAAAAAATTATAAGGATTAAATCAAGTCACTGAAGATTTTAGGAATTGAACTGATAATCAACCCAAACTGTATATATGTTTTAATTATTATCCCCTCATTTTATATATGAATGGTCGAAAAAATTGAAGATGGACTCTACATCGTTTTACACAAATAATAAATTAATTCTAGATTATGATTTATGCCCATCTTTTCTTGGTTAATGTGTTCCTTTCTCTCTATTTTTTATTTATTTATAAATCTAATATAATGATATTGGATATGGTGTAGCTTCCATAATGCATTCTCTTCTTCAGTTTTTTCTCTTAAATTATTTACAAGTGCCAGCTTTGTATCATTATATGCAACTGTTTTCTGTC
The DNA here is from genome assembly GCA_907163345.1 of Haberlea rhodopensis. Lineage (NCBI taxonomy): Eukaryota > Viridiplantae > Streptophyta > Magnoliopsida > Lamiales > Gesneriaceae > Haberlea > Haberlea rhodopensis. The sequence continues at coordinate 92,279 of CAJQUN010000583.1, forward strand.
CTTTCTGTGCCTAGAATAATAGATGATTCATCTATTGTCGGAAGATGACCCATTAGTGTGTTGGAGCACTAATAAAAAAATTAATGGTCGATAGGTGTTCCAACTTGCATATATATTTATCGACCACAATTTTGATTTTGACTTCAAATATTATGTATATGGAGGTGAATGTTGGACTATGAATTGAGTGCACGGGAAAATGGATGTCCATCACAACATACAATGATGGACAAGATAAGAAATGAGAACCATATAGAGAAATTTGAGGTTGTGTCTACTGAAGAAAGACTTCGAGAGACGTAAGTAAGATGATATAAATATAAACTTAGGTGACCAATAAATGTCCAGTTAGGCGTGTGATAAATATGCAAATTAACCGAGTAATACGAAGACCAAAGAAGATTTGTTTATCGATGGTAAAATAGGGTAAAATTCATTCACATATAAATTATGATATTGCAAAGGATAGACACAATGAAATAGGAGGATCCATATAGATGACCTTCTCTATAAGATAAAAGCTTGATTTTGTTGTTGATGTCGTTGGTACATCTAGGGGTGCTTAACGGGCCGGGTCAATCCGGACCCGGCCCAAAATCGGACCGGTTAGTCCGGTCCGGAATCGGAACCGGACTAACAGGTCCCGAACCGGTTTGATACCGGACCGGATCGATTCTACCGTTCCGGATCCGGATCCGTTTTCTAAAAAAATAATTTTTTTTCCCGATAAATCCCTTCGTTTTTTACTTTTTTAAAAAAAAAAGAAAAAGAAAAATCCGGTTCCGGTTTGGAACCGGTTAACCCGGAATCGGTTGGACGGAACCGGATCCAATCCGGTTCCTTAACGGATCGGACCGGTTCCGGGATTATCGGATCCGGAACCGACCGGTTCCGGACCGGACCGGATCGACCCGTTAAGCACCCCTAGGTACATCCCAAAGGTTAATTTAAGAAAAATATGGTGATAACTATTAATTGATAAACCCAAGAAAGCCTGAATGAAAATATCCAAGTATCTTGCACAAAAAAAAAAAATTCCAATTACCTCTGCTTGATATCACATTATTTAGTTTATTAGATCAAATAGGATTATTGGCACTGAATCTCCCGTTATTTTTCAAATAGGTAGATTGCACTTTTGTGGTTTTGAAGTGGACAGTTTACTCTCTTATGGTTACAAAATAGGCAGTTTACCCTTTTAGTTTGTGAAAATAGACAGTTTATCTCCTTTAGTTTATGAATATGTACAAAACATCCCCTTCGTATATGCTATGTTTTGCAAACTACGGGGGTAAACTAACTATTTTGAAAATCAAAGGGGTAAACCACATATTTACAAACCACATGGGATAAAATGTCTATTAGAGATACCATTTGTAGGTAAAATACATATTTATAAACTGCACGGGTGAAATGTCTCTTTGATATCAAATGGGGTAAATTGTCATTAGCTCATTAAAATACATTTTGTGCCATGTTAGTTGAGTCAATTCGTGAATGTCTTCATCAAAGATATGTTAAAGTATATAATTAAATAATTTACGATTATAGAGTCAGTGTTTTGTGGTAATCAATTTCAAAATTATCCCGAGGAAATTTTTATCATTTTTTGTTCTATAAATACTAATAGGTGAATAGATGATCTACACATGTTGTGTGCATATTAAAATTTGACATAAATAAAATTTTCGAAGTTAAAAATAGAATAAAGATAAACAAGGGGTAAAATTGAAAATGACGTTATAAGATGTTGGGTGTGTATTGCTAGTAAGTCATTCTCTGCGTTCGGGGATGAAATTGCAGTCATCTGTCGTCTATTGGTTTAACAGTCTGACTAGGGGTGCTTATCGGATCGGGTCGATCCGGACCCGGTCCGAAACCGGACCGGTTAGTCCGGTCCGAAACCGGAACTGGACTAACCTGTCCCGAATCGGTCCGGAACCGGTTTGATACCGGGCCGGATCGGTTCTACCGTTCCGGATCCGGTATCTTACCGGTTCCGGACCAAACGGATCCGGTTCCGGATTGAACCGGAATCGGATCCATTTTTTAAAAAAAAATCGATAAATCCTTCCCTTTTTTCCTTTTTTTTTTAAAAAAAAAAAAGAAAAAAAGAAAAATCCGGTTCCGGGTTGGAACCGGTCCAACCCGGAACCGGAACCGGATCGGACCGGTTCCGCCCATAACGGGCCCGAAACCGGCCGATTCCGGTCCGGACTGGTTCGAACCGGTAACCACTCCTAAGTCTGACCCATTACATCTATAGGGTGCAGTCCCTCATGTACACATGCCGCTTGGTAAAGGGTTTTGTGCTGCCACTATAAGGAAATAAAGTTGCACTTTTGCTACCAGCTATACTTTTTAGCTTAGTGGTAAGCGTTTGATCCTAACAATTTGCATCAGAGCTAGTTCATGGGTTCGAACCGCTCAGGAAGCACTTTCTGGGGGGGGGGGATTTGTTGGGTGTGGTATGTCCAACAAATCATTTTGTGCGTTCATAGACGAATGTGTGGTCATATATCGTCTATTGACTAACAACCTGACTCATTAGCACCTATATGGGGCAGCCCCTCGTGTCACATGTTCCTTATTACGGAGCTTTGTACTACCACTATAAGAAAATAAAGTTGTGTCACTATTACCAGCTATAATTTTGTCTTAGTGGTAAATATTTGATCCTAACATATGAGTTGAGTAATTTCAAAAAAATGATCTCATAAAAGATAAATTTTTTTAATATTAGGCCCCTATTTGTAGGAGTGATCAAATATGTTTCCACGTAAATAAAAAACGAATAGTTGACCAAGTTATTTATGTTTGTGTATACATATATATCGTCGGTGGCGTGCTTTCCTGTAGTGCCTGTGCCGTCACTAAAGGAGACCAGCAGTCCAGCCTAGGCACTTAATGCACTGAAGTTCGCCCCCATTTCCAACCATTCACGCAACTAACTTATTTCATCTTAAAGTGAAAATATTTTACTACGAATAGTCTTTACCGACAAAGATTTAACAATATTCTATTGGTAAGAAAATTCTTTTATCATATTTTCATTTGAATGAGTATGTGCTCTCTTTGATTGATTTTCCTGTATTTCCATTCTATAAAATTTCAAGTCAACATTGCAGGATTTGAAGGATATAATCCCTCACAAGTTGAATTTTAGGCTTCATTTTGCTTGATGCATTTGATAATCTAAGCTTTTGAACCTGCGAGTTTGTTAGAAGTCAGAATTAATTTAACAAATATTGAAGTTGTGACTTTACTCCCGTATCGGTTGAGAGAAATAAAATGACAAGCTTTTTTTGTTATATAAAAAGGCTTGGACCTTCTGATTTAAGTGCACAAGTCAATAGCTTATGTATCAACTTTTGGCTTTAGATTAAATAATATTTTTGCGTTGTTTTCTTGTAAAGGGAAGGTATGAAAGTTATAAAGTTTTTGTAGTTGGAAACCTTTCTAGAGTTAGAAGAGAAGTTGTGTGGTTGTAATAATTTTCCACAGTGTATTTTTTCTTTGTTCTTTGTGATTTTTCGCTTGATTTGATAGTTTTTCTCGTTAAAAATCATGTGTTATTATTATTTCTCTTTTTGTTTTATTTTTCCTAAAAGGGTAGAGTGAAATAACAAAGTTTTTTTAAAAACGGGTTTCGTGCAGCCCTAGCGAGTGGAATGCATCAGCTTCCAAGAGCTGTTACGGGGAAACAACACCAACGATGGGCACTGGAGCGACATATCCTGGACCGTTTCCGGATCAGATGAAGGTCCTGGAAATGGTGGTTAGATCCATGTACAAGCCTGCTTTCTTGCTCGACATAACACTGTTATCTGCCTTAAGGAAAGATGCACACCCCTCGATCTATAGCGGTGACTTGACCCCGGAGCAACGAGCAAATCCAGACCATTCTGCTGATTGTAGCCATTGGTGCCTGCCTGGATTGCCTGATACTTGGAACCAGTTGTTCTACACTGCTTTGTTTTCCACGCACTAGTTACGTTACGTATAGCAAGTTAGGTGGTATTCTTTGCCTAAAATATAATAATTTGCTATGTAATTGTGGATATTATTATATAATCAGGAACTGAGGCCAAATTTGCCTCTTGATTGTCTTGTATAATTTTAAGGTTGTCATGCCTGTGTAAGAAGTGTGAGCAGAAGTCGCACATAATATTGTTGTATTGGTCGAATGAAATTGTGGAATGTGGCTAGCTAGGATGAACGGGCATTGACACAACAACGCAAACATGGACACTTCAACATGAATTTTCAAAATTTTCATATATATATATATATAAGTTAATGCACCAATCCATAAGAACCATCCAAAGTGAAATACCATTGGACCTTGCTGTTTGAAATTGTATGGAAAAAAAAGAAATGTAAATATTGACTTCAGGCCAGACAGATCGCATGGAGATTATATAAACATGGGTTTATATTAGATAAATAAGTCTTTTGATATATTTTAGGGATAATATAATATTAACTTCAAAATCATTAATGAAAACAATTATTCTAAGAATTTTCATAAATTTTTGACAATCGATACTAAGTTCAAAAACGTTGAAAATGATGGTATTAAAGTCTCATTCATTAAGAACAATAAAAATAGTCAAAAAATATAAAATGGAAAAAAGTATGATAACTTTATATAATATTTGCTATTTTCCCAAAAATATATATATTGCGATATTACTTAATTAATTCACCAAAAGACAAAAACAATTAATTCACCAAAAGCACCACATATGCACTACAAGCTCCAGACAGGCAAACACGAGTTTACCATCTGCAGAAAGGAAAATGGTGCAGCCAAATTGCCAATGGTAGCATCCGAGAAGAATAGTGCAACCAACCAGAAGCAGTGATGTCCGAAAATCACAAATCACAACATGCATCCACCGGTAGCATACAAACTAGCAACTGAATCCACCACAGACATCCAAAGCAAGAAAGACGAACACCCATGGCCTAAAAACGCCAACCCTTTCACGATGAGAACGAGTAGCACAGCCGCTCCAGCTCAGCGATAACAATTGCGCATCAGCACAACTAAAGGATGGATCCAACAGCAAAGCTCAACTATTACCAGAAGCATTGGGAGCCCCAATCTACTATGGCTGATTTTCCAGAGGCAGAGACCGTATCACCATAATAAAAATTGTTGGCCCAGGTGCGGCAACATGAGATATAAAATACTGAAAATGAAGAATAAAATGGACACCATAATTTACGTGGAAAACCCCTAAAAATATTAGGGTAAAAACCACGGGCAAGATGAAAAGATTCCACTATAATATTTTGTGGGTTACAACATCTTTCTATCTTTCAAAGAGAACAACACTCTCAATATAGGAGAAAATCACCTCACAAATATTATAGAATACACACTCAAATGTAGAGATATGAGATAACACTCTGAAATGGAATGAATTAGAATGAAGGAAATGAACTCTATTTATAGGGTTGAAGATGTGCATTAAATGCACATCTCCCAACTGCCATCTCCCCACCTACCAACCACCAGCTGCCCTCATTAATGAGGACAGCCAGTCAACATTTCTCCCACTTGGAGATTTGATTGAGAATCAAACACATCTCCACACCCTTCAATCTTGCCTTACCCCGCTGCTTACATTTTTGCTAGGCCACTTGAGGATCCGCACCACTCAAACTTACCAGCACTAACCGGCTTCGTCAGAAAATCAGCTATGTTCTCTTTCGTATGGATTTTCTGCATATCCACACTTCCATCTTCCATTACTTCACGAACAAAGTGAAACTGAACGCCAATGTGTTTAGTTCTGGAATGAAAGGCTGGATTTCTTGCAATGTGCAAGGCACTCTGACTATCACAAAACAGAGGAACTTTCTCTTGTTTATGTCCAATCTCCTCCAGTAACCTTTGAATCCATATTGCCTCCTTGCAAGCCTGAGTAGCTGCCATATATTCTGCCTCTGTTGTAGATAACGCCACAACTGTTTGCAGTTTTGAAACCCAGCTTACTGCTCCTCCTGCAAGTGTAAACACATATCCAGTAGTAGATTTTCTTTTATCTGGATCGCCTGCATAATCTGAATCCACATAACCCCTGAGTGTAAAATCCGATCCTCCATAATATAATGCAGCATTCGAGGTACCCTTAATGTATCTGTTGAGCCTTAAACGCATGGTTGCGTTTAATGCGTTAAATTATCCCCGGTCAATCTTTGAGTTTTGATGATCAACAAAACTTGTGTTTGTTATACTAATGCATCTACTTAGTGTGCAGATTAAGTGATGAAAAGTGGATTGGAATGATGATTTTCAAGTGTGTGCAATCTGGTCTGGATCGCCCCAGGCGATGGTGATCATCGCCCCAGGCGATGGGTGTCAGGCCAGGCATCGCCACGCACATCGACAGAAGCGATGGCTAGGCGAGCATGCGGGGAAGATCGCCCCAGGCGATGGTGACCAACGCCTGAGGCGATGGCAGCCACAAGGACTTCACCCCAGCACATCGACTGAAGCGACGCCGAGGCTTGGCGCGGGCATGCGCGCAGGGAGATCGCCCGAGGCGATGACACGAACGCCTGAGGCGATGGGCTGGAACGCCTGAGGCGATGTGGAGATCGTTTGAGGCGATGCATGATTTCAGGCTGCTGAAGCTACGGCATTGGGATTTGACTTGGATCGCCTGAGGCGATCCGTGATTTTTGCTGACCGTTGGGGCGCGGCGATGGTGATCGCCTGAGGCGATGTCCGAGGCGATCTTGGAGTGATTTCAGCCTTATGAGTAGCAACGGCTAGTAGGAGCCTAGGAGGCCTTCTACACTATAAATATGAATGCTTTGGAGCATTTTGAAGCTAAGAAACAAGTCTACAAACTATACCAAAGCTTTGATTATTAAATTCTTGAATAGCATTACAAACTCCATACATTGTTGTTGTATTGGAGCTAGTAATTGTTTTCATTTGTTAAGTCTTGTTGTCTTCGTGTGAGTACACCGTGAAGGTGTTTTTGGTATTGATTTCTTGTAAAGGTCCTCCAACACCAAAGCAAGTTGGAAAATTGTAAAGTCGCCATCAAGTGAAGGTGGTGCAAGTGCGTGGCTATCCTTGGAGCCCTTAAGGCCAAGAAGACTCGTGAAGAGTGTTGGTAGCTCGGGAAGAGCTTTGTATACTCGGGAAGAGTATTGTGCTCGGGAAGAGCTTGTGTACTCGGGAAGAGTAGTGTGCTCGGGAAGAGCGTTGTAACTCGGGAAGAGTTGTTGTGTGGCTAACTTGGAGCCCTCAAGGCCAAGATCGTTTATTCTAGTGGAACCTCGGTTGGAGGTTATCTAACCGGGAAGAGGAGACGTAGGCGATTCATCGCCGAACTTCTATAACAAATTCTTTTGTTATTTATTGCTTTAATTTACATTACGCATTTATTTACTTATTCTTTTTATTTATCGATTGACTAAAGGCTTCCGCAAAGCGCAAAATATTTTTATTTTACAAACTCATTTTAAAAAGCTAAAGTAGCCAAGGAATCTCATTCACCCCCCCTCTTCGATTCCAACAACTGGTATCAGAGCCATTTGATTTTTGTTTTTAAATCAAATCTTTTTATGGCTAATCTAGCAAATGAGTTTGCTCAAGGTCAATCGATAAATCGCCCTCCGCTCTTCACGGGTGATAATTACGGCTATTGGAAAAATAGAATTTCTCTATACATCCAATCCGTGGATTATGACCTTTGGAAGATCATAGTGAAAGGTCCACATATTCCTTTAAAGGAAATTGGGGGAATAAGTGTTCCCAAAGAAATGGACGATTTTACCAGAGCGGATATGATTTTAATATCTCAAAATGCTAAAGCTATTAATATTTTACATTGTGCTTTAGATATGAAGGAGTACAACCGGATCTCGATGTGCTCAACCGCAAAGGAGATATGGGACAAATTACAAATTTGTCATGAAGGCACTAATCAAGTGAAGGAGACCAAGATTGACCTCCTTCAACTCAAATATGAGACATTTGAGATGGATTCCGGAGAAGATGTGGATTCCATGTTTAGGAGGCTCACCCTTATCATAAATGAGCTTGCCCAACTTGGAGAGAAGTACCCTCCAAAGCAAATATGGAGGAGAGCACTAAGGGCCTTACCTAAAGAATGGGATGCAAAGAGGACGGCCATTATCGAGTCCAACAAAGGAGAAAGTGCTTCCTATGATCTTGATGAGCTCCATGGCACATTGGTGACTCATGAGCTTGAAGTTGCCACAAGGAAAGAAGTAAAGGAGGAGGATAGATCAAAAAGAAATGGGATTGCCTTGGTTGGAAGGAAAGACCATTCCGATGATGAAGAAGATGATGATGATGAAGAGATGAGGTTGTTCACCAAGAAGTTCAAAAAGCTCTTCACCAAGCATAGCAAGTCAAAGACCTCCAATGCTACCAAACAAGAATCCAAAAATGAGGTAACTTGTTATAATTGTCAAGAAATAGGCCATTATGCTAACAAATGTCCTAGGAAGAAGAATGAGGACAAAGGGAAGAAGAAGGCGTTCATAGCTACATGGAGTGATAGCGACTCCGATGAAGAAGAAGCCAAAAATCTTTGTCTAATGGCTCTTGGAGATGAAGATGAAGAGGATGATGATGAGGTACCTTCTTATGATGAATTATTAGATGCTTATAATGAACTCATTGATTGTCTTGGTAAAACCAAGAAGAGCAACAAAGTACTTAAGCTAGACTTGGCTAAGAAAGAAGAAGAAAATACTATTTTGAAAAACCAAGTGCTTAATTTAAAAACATCTTTTGCCAAGTTTAGTGAAAGTAGTATAAAGATGAATGAATTGCTTGGCTTGCAACGGTGTAGCTTTGATAAAGCCGGGTTAGGTTTTTCAAGCAAATCAAAATCTTTTTCAAGCTTGTTGGCCAAAGCTAAACATGATTCTACTACTTGTAACTATTGTTGCAAAAATGGTCATACCAAGAACAAGTGTAGGTTTGCTAGGATCCAATACCAACCTAATAAGAGGTGGAAATGGATTCCAAAAGTGCCTAAGGAAGCTAACCATCAAGGACCCAAAAATCAAATGGGTACCAAAGATCATTGTCTTGTAGGGACAACAATGGAATGAAGGATGAAAGGCCAAGCAACTCAAATGAGGAGTTTGTATTGTTCACCACCATAGAAGAAGCAAGAGGCATTGGACCAATGACAAGAACTAACTCTTGTCATAAAGGGTAAAATTTACTTTTTACATGTTAAAAGAGCAATTTCAAAATTTATTAGCACAAATCAATTGTGATCAATAAATATTGAAGCTCAATATTCATTGGAGTAAAATGCATAACCCCTTAGCATAATTGTTAAGTGCATGAGGTATGCTTATCTTTTTATAGTAAGTAGCTTGATATGCTTTGCATTCAAATTTGAATATGCTATGTGAAAATGTGCAATTATATGATTTGTTATAATGCCTTGATATTTTTATTATTTTGTTTTTGGCATGAATGCATGAACGTATGCACACATTGCAACTTTTAGAATTAATTGTTGAGTGCCTTAAACACATGGTTGTGATTCACCTCTATATGATTTAATCTTGTTTGATGAGGAACATGTGTAATTTGAAGCTATATGTCATCATATAAATTATGCCATGTTTATGTGAATTTTATGCTTTTTGATTATCACAAAAAGGGGGAGAATTTTGTGATAAACTCGATCCTTAATATATGCATAGTTTAAGGGGGAGATCTTATGTATGCATGGTTTGAGGGGGAGAGTTATTTACTTAATAATTTACTTAATAAACTTGATCCTTAATATATGCATAGTTTAAGGGGGAGAGTTTATGTATGCATGGTTTGAGGGGGAGAGTTATTTATTTAATAATTTACTTAATAACTTGTATGTGTTATGCAATTGTTAAGGGGGAGTTATTTTTACTCACATTTCATGCATATTACTTATTCAAGTTTATCAAGTTTTGTGATCATCAAAAAGGGGGAGATTGTTGAGCCTTAAACGCATGGTTGTGTTTAATGCGTTAAATTATCCCCGGTCAATCTTTGAGTTTTGATGATCAACAAAACTTGTGTTTGTTATACTAATGCATCTACTTAGTGTGCAGATTAAGTGATGAAAAGTGGATTGGAATGGTGATTTTCAAGTGTGTGCAATCTGGTCTGGATCGCCCCAGGCGATGGCGATCATCGCCCCAGGCGATGGGTGTCAGGCCAGGCATCGCCACGCACATCGACAGAAGCGATGGCTAGGCGAGCATGCGGGGAAGATCGCCCCAGGCGATGGTGACCAACGCCTGAGGCAATGGCAGCCACAAGGACTTCGCCCCAGCACATCGACTGAAGCGACGCCGAGGCTTGGCGCGGGCATGCGCGCAGGGAGATCGCCCGAGGCGATGACACGAATGCCTGAGGCGATGGGCTGGAACGCCTGAGGCGATGTGGAGATCGTTTGAGGCGATGCATGATTTCAGGCTGCTGAAGCTACGGCATTGGGATTTGACTTGGATCGCCTGAGGCGATCCGTGATTTTTGCTGACCGTTGGGGCGCGGCGATGGTGATCGCCTGAGGCGATGTCCGAGGCGATCTTGGAGTGATTTCAGCCTTATGAGTAGCAACGGCTAGTAGGAGCCTAGGAGGCCTTCTACACTATAAAATATGAATGCTTTGGAGCATTTTGAAGCTAAGAAACAAGTCTACAAACTATACCAAAGCTTTGATTATTAAATTCTTGAATAGCATTACAAACTCCATACATTGTTGTTGTATTGGAGCTAGTAATTGTTTTCATTTGTTAAGTCTTGTTGTCTTCGTGTGAGTACACCGTGAAGGTGTTTTTGGTATTGATTTCTTGTAAAGGTCCTCCAACACCAAAGCAAGTTGGAAAATTGTAAAGTCGCCATCAAGTGAAGGTGGTGCAAGTGTGTGGCTATCCTTGGAGCCCTTAAGGCCAAGAAGACTCGTGAAGAGTGTTGGTAGCTCGGGAAGAGCTTTGTATACTCGGGAAGAGTATTGTGCTCGGGAAGAGCTTGTGTACTCGGGAAGAGTAGTGTGCTCGGGAAGAGCGTTGTAACTCGGGAAGAGTTGTTGTGTGGCTAACTTGGAGCCCTCAAGGCCAAGATCGTTTATTCTAGTGGAACCTCGGTTGGAGGTTATCTAACCGGGAAGAGGAGACGTAGGCGATTCATCGCCGAACTTCTATAACAAATTCTTTTGTTATTTATTGCTTTAATTTACATTACGCATTTATTTACTTATTCTTTTTATTTATCGATTGACTAAAGGCTTCCGCAAAGCGCAAAATATTTTTATTTTACAAACTCATTTTAAAAAGCTAAAGTAGCCAAGGAATCTCATTCACCCCCCCTCTTCGATTCCAACAGTATCTAAGGATCCTCTTAACCATACTCCAATGCTCTCTTCCAGGATTCGCCATGTACCGACTGACTGCTCCCACTACTTGTGCAATGTCTGGTCTTGTACAGATCATAGCGAACATTAAACTTCCCACCGCTGATGCATACGGTACTCGAGACATCTCAATCCTCTCTGCTTCACTGCTAGGACTCATCTCGGAGGATAACTTGAAGTTAACAGGAAGAGGGGTAGATATTGGCATACAATCTTGCATGTTGAAGCGTTGCAAGATTTTCTTCAAATAGTTTTTCTGGGAAAGCCAAATCTTTCTGTTACTTCTGTCTCGGTGAACTTGCATCCCTAGAATCTTGTTTGCTGGTCCCAAGTCCTTCATATCAAATTCCCTAGCCAATTGTGCCTTTAATTCTTGGACTCGATCATTGTTGGGGCCTGCGACCAACATGTCGTCCACGTACAACAACAAAATGATATAATCATCATTCCCAGATCTCTTGTAATATGCACAAGGATCTGCATTAAGTCTGTTGTACCCAAGGCTCATGATATAGGAATCAAATCTCTTGTACCAACACATCGGCACCTGTTTTAGACCGTACAGAGATTTGTTCAACCTACAAACCAAGTTCTCTTTGCCTGTTTCAGCAAAACCTTCTGGTTGGAGCATATAAATTTCTTCTTCAAGATCTCCATGAAGAAAAGCCGTTTTCACATCTAGCTGTTCTAGATGTAGGTCAAACACCGCACACAATGCCAATACTACTCTGACTGTTGTAAGTCGGACCACAGGAGAAAATATCTCATTGAAGTCGATACCTTCCTTCTGAGCATATCCTTTCACCACCAATCTTGCACGATATCTTTCCACTTGGTTGTTACCATCACGTTTGATCTTATAGACCCATCTGTTACCGATGGCTTTTCGTCCTCGTGGTAGTGAAACAAGATCCCAAGTTTTATTCCGGTCCAAGGCCTCCAATTCTTCCTGCATAGCTTGCATCCACATGGATAGATCCGAACTTCGAGTAGCCTCCTGGAAACTCGATGGCTAACCATCCTCTGTCAGTAAGCAATATGCAATATTGCTCTCAGTAACATAATCTGAAAGCCAACCCGGTGGTCTCCTCTCGCGAGTAGACTGCCGAACTTTGAGAACCTCTGACTCATCTGGTTCTTGTTCATCGTGCTCTGGTAATACCTCAGAAGAAACTTGACCTTCTTCTGTCTTATTTTCCACGTGAATTGTAGTAGTATCTGAATTCAGTGTGCTTTTGTCTCCCTTCACTTTATCTTCCTCGAAGATAACATCCCTACTGATAATAAGTTTATGGGCAGTGGGATCCCACAAGCGATACCCCTTAACACCATCAGCATAGCCCAAGAAGATGCACTTTTTGGATTTAGAATCCAGCTTCGATCTTTCTTGTTCATTGTATAGAACATATACCGGACTTCCAAATGTATGTAACCGAGAATAATCCATTGGCTTGCCTGTCCACACCTCCATCGGAGTCTTCAGATCAATCGCCACTGATGGAGATCGATTGATAATATAACTGGCGGTCTTGACTGCTTCTGCCCAAAATGACTTGGCTAGACCCGCAGTCTTCAGCATAGCTCTTGTTCTATCCAACAGGGTTCTATTCATCCGCTCCGCCACTCCATTCTGTTGAGGCGTGTAAGCCGTTGTGAATTGTCTTTTGATGCCCTGTTGTTGACAGAATGCATCAAATTCCTCACTTGTATATTCTCCTCCATTGTCAGTCCTCAAACACTTGATCTTCTTTTCAGAGTCAAGTTCAACCCGCGCTTTGAACGCTTTGAAGACTGGAAAAACATCTGATTTCTTATTGATAGGATACACCCAGCATCTTCTAGAGAAATCATCAATGAACGAGACAAAATATCTCGCTCCTCCTAGAGATACAACCGGTGCTTGCCAAACATCAGAATGAATCTGCTCCAGAATACCGTTGCTTTTGGCAGTAGATGTGCCAAACTTTAGTCTATGTTGTTTACTGGTAACACAATGCTCACAAAAGGGTAGAGACACTTTTGTAAGCCCGGGCAGCAGCTTCCGTTCTGAGGGAACCTTCAACCCCCATTCTGACATTTACCCGAGCTTCCTAGGCCATAACACTGTTAATTCTTCTCCCGAACTAGTCGATGCAACAGCTAGTTCTGCCTCTTTGTGTGTTTCCCCCAGAAGCACATACATATTCTTGTAAGCCTTTTCCGCCTTCAATACCACAAGCGCGCCTTTGACAATCTTCATGATCCCATTTTCGATACGGGTCTTGCACCCGATATCGTCCAATTGTCCCAAAGACAAAAGATTCTTTGTCAGACCCTTCACGTGTCGTACCTCCTGTATGGTGTGAATAGTACCATCAAACATTTTAATTTTGATGGTTCCTACCCCAGCGATTTCCAAGGCATGATCATTTCCCATGAATACAGATCTTCCTGAGACTGGTTCATACTGGTCGAACCATTCTCTCCGAGACGTCATGTGCCACGTCGCTCCTGAATCCATTATCCATGTGTCATAAAATATTTGCCTGCCTTCCGCAACAGTTGCTGCTTCGCTGAATAGTATTTCTCCACCGTCTGAGGTACTGGCAACATTTCCTTGAGAATCTTTCTCGACACTCTTCTTACTTGTACAATCTTTCTTGAAGTGCCATTTACCACCACATTTATAGCAGTAAAAATTCTTCTTCTTACTTCTTGATTTGGATCTACCATACTTGTGGCTCCCACTGGAGTCACGCTCTGTCGATCTTCCTCTCATCATTGGTAAAGCCTCTGCATGCTTCGAACTTGCCAACCTGTCTTCCTTGTTCTTGCGCCGACTTTCCTCTTCAAGAACCGCAGCTGCAACATTGTTGAAGACTAACACATCAATACTGATATTGTTGGTCAGATTGATGATGAGTTGATCGTACGAATCCGGTAGACTTTGAAGTAGAAGCTCCGCACGTTCAACTTCCTCTATTTTATGCCCCAAAGAAGTGAGCTGGGCAAATAGAGTATTCAAAGTATTGATTTGGTCGGTCACCGATGAGAATTCCGACATCCGAAGAGTATAAAGCCTTCTTTTTAAGAAAATCTTGTTGTGTAGTGAATTGGCCTCGTACAGGTTTGTCAGAGTATCCCAAATATCTTTTGCATTTGTTATTTCGGCGATACTTGACAATACCCCATCGGCTAGAGCCAAATGCAAATTGGCAATAGCATTACCGTTCATATCATTCCACTTTTCATCGTCCATGCCCTCCTTCGGCCTATCTCCAATAGCCGCCAAGCAACGATCTTTTCGTAGAACTGCTTGCATCTTCATTTTCCACAACATGAAATTGCTTCCGTTGAATTTTTCAATCTCAAACCGTGCCGCCATTTGGACAACAATAAAATTGCCTCAATAACAAAAATGTCCCAAAAAATCTTTTCTGATGTGGAAGATCAGTCAAGGCTGCAACCACAGAGCATACTTAGAATTTTTAAGATTTTTACAACGAGGCTCTGATACCACTTGTTGGCCCAGGTGCGGCAACATGAGATAGAAAATACTGAAAATGAAGAATAAAATGGACACCAGAATTTACGTGGAAAACCCCTAAAAATATTAGGGTAAAAACCACGGGCAAGATGAAAAGATTCCACTATAATATTTTGTGGGTTACAACCTCTCTCTATCTTTCAAAGAGAACAACACTCTCAATATAGGAGAAAACCACCTCACAAATATTATAGAATACACACTCAAATGTAGAGATATGAGAGAACACTCTGAAATGGAATGAATTAGAATGAAGGAAATGAACTCTATTTATAGGGTTGAAGATGTGCATTAAATACACATCTCCCAACTGCCATCTCCCCACCTACCAACCACCAGCTGCCCTCATTAATGAGGACAGCCAGTCAACAAAAATAACAGAACCCATACCATCTCCCACACCCATAAATTAGATGCCTAAAACCATTCCTTTAGAACCTTAAAATATAATATGAAAACCAACCACCGAACCAAATACACAAGTTATCCAGACCTAATACATTGAAAAACAAAACCTGGTTCAAAAATCAATCCGTCAGGGAGTAGTTGCAGTTGCAATTATGGCAGCAATTTTAACAAATGATCATCCTACATTAATCAACAAATGTTTTATATATCAAAAGTATTTAAACCCCTGTTTTATCTAAAGTTTTTAGATAAACTATTTTAACAAATGATTATCCTACATTAATCAAAATTTGTATATATAGGAACTTTTTGATATTGATATAAAAAAGAAATTGGCTGCCTGTCCTAGAAGCATCCACGGTGCACCGGGTAATTTTGACGTAGCCGTGTATAATAGGTGGCTAGTGTGCAAGACCTGCGTAGCATCGCAAGCGAAATGGAGTTATTCTGATCTTTGTTACATTTTAGTTTACGGGTGAATTTATGATGAACTGTAAGACCACAAAAGAGATCTCTAACAACTTTGGATACTTACATCCTAACAATTTGGTGCTCTCGTCCACCGACATCATGCCTCCCAAACCAACCCAACATCATGCCCATAGCGAAGACAAGCAGCTACCTGAATTCCTGCATTTGGTCCAGTCAGAATTAGCATAATTCGGACTAGAACATCGACAACAAATGAACGATTATTGGCCGAAAACAAGCATGGACACCATCTTGACATTGCTGACTGAAATGAAAAACCAGAGGAACAAGGTAGCTACAGCTGCTAGTTCGACTAAATCCCCTTCCCCGTACCACTCGGCCATCGATCTGTCTCCTTATGATGCCTCGTTGGTCCGCAAGCCACACACTGTCCCTATCTGTACACCTGGCTCATCATTTAACTCCACCGTATATACCATTCTCACCACCAGAGAAATCATCATACACAACTCAAACAAAGTCTCATAAGCTCGTGATAAGAATCTAGTAATTCATCAAACGAAGGTACCGTCGCTTTCATCTCCTTCATCTATGTCATCTTTGGCCATTAGACAAATATTTGTTTCTTCTTCATCGGAGTCACTATCACTTCATGTGGCTATTAGGGCCTTCTTCTTGGCTTTGTCTTCATTCTTCTTCCTAGGACATTTGTTAGCATAATGGCATTTTTCTTGACAATTATAACAAGTTACCTCGTGTTTGGATTCATGTTTGGTAGCACCGGAGGCCTTTGGCTTGCTATGTTTGTTGAAGAACTTCTTGAACTTCCTAGTGAACAAGATCATCTCTTCATCCTCATCATCATCTTCATCCTCGGATTGATCTTTTCTTCCAACCAAGGCTATCCCATTTCTTTTGGATCTATCTTCCTCATTTATTCCTTTCCTTGTTGATACTTCAAGCTCATGGGTCACCAATGTGCCATGACGTTCATCAAGGTCATAGGAAGCACTTTCTCCTGATGGCCGTCCTCTTGGCATCCCATTCTTGTGGAATGGCTCTAAGGGCTCTTCTCCATATTTGCTTTGGAGGATACTTCTCTCCAAGTTGGGCAAGCTCATTGATGATTTGAGTGAGCCTTCTAAACATTGAATCAATGTTTTCTCCGGACTCCATCTCAAAAGTTTCATACTTGAGTTGCAATAGATCAATCTTGGTCTCCTTCACTTGATTAGTGCCCTCATGACAAATTTGCAATTTGTCCCAAATTTTCTTTGCGGTTGAGCACATCGAGATCCGGTTGTACTTCTTCATATCTAAAGCACAATGCAAAATATTAATAGCTTTAGCATTTTGTTAAATTAATATCATGTCCGCTCTAGTGAAATCGTCCATTTCTTTAGGGATACTTATTCCCACTACTTCCTTTAAAGGAATATGTGGACCTTTCACTATGATCTTCCAAAGGTCATAATCTACGGATTGGATGTATAGAGAAATTCTATTTTTCCAATACCCATAGTTATCACCCGTGAAGAGCGGAGGTCTATTTGTCGATAGACCTTGAGCAAACTTATTTGCTCGAGTAGCCATAAAAGAATTTGATTTAAAAACGAAAAATCAAATGGCTCCGATACCACTTGTTGGAATCGAAGAGGGGGTGTGAATGAGATTCCTTGGCTACTTTAGCTTTTTAAAATAAGTTTGCAAAATAAAAGATTTTGTGCTTGCGGAAGGCTTAAGTCAATCGATAAATAAAATAATATAAGAAGTAAACAAATAAATAAGTGCGTAATGAAATTAAAGCGGTAAATGACAAAAGGATTTGTTATAGAAGTTCGGCGATGAATCGCCTACGTCTCCTCTTCCCGGTTAGATAACCTCCAACCGAGGTTCCACTAGAACAAATCGTCTTGGCTTTGAGGGCTCCAAGTTAGCCACAATACAACTCTTCCCGAGTTTACAAAGCTCTTCCCGAGCACAATACTCTTCACGAGTACACAAAGCTCTTCACGAGCAACCAACACTCTTCACGAGTCTTCTTGGCCTAGCCACAACACATGCACCAACTTTACTTGTTGATGACTTTAGAATTTCCAACTTGCTTTGGTGTTGGAGGACCTTACAATAAACTCAACAAACACCTTCACGGTGTACCAACACGAAGACAACAAGACTCTAACAAAAAGAATGAATTACAAACTCCAATACAACAACAATGTATGGAGATTGCAATGCTATTTGAATTTGAACTTAGCAAAGCTTTGTAGAAGTTTGTAGGCTTGTTTCTCTTCTTCAAAATGCTCCAAAACATCCATGAGATAAATGAGTGGATTAAAATTAGACTTGGGCAACTCATCCTACACACACTAACTCATCCTACACACACTAAAAGAATCGATCTTGCTCTCTCTCCCTGCTTGGACCTTCACGCCTCTCACCCTATACCTCACGCCAATACACTTCTCCCTCACACATAGAGGCGATTTTGCAATGGTTGAGCTCGATTTCTCTCACAAGCTTGTGTGGGTAAGATTAAATACACTACCTTGGTTATTATCTCCCTCATGTGCGTCGATTTTGATGGATTGTGTGATGTTTTGGTTCGAATTTTACTACCATTATTGGAAAGTTTTGCTAATGTGGTTCGATTTTTGGGCTTGAGGATGATATCTTGGTTGGTTTCTCCCATAAAATAGAATGGTGTGTACCGTGTGTGCGTGTGTGTGTGCTGCTAGGTGTGTGGGTGTGTGTTATGCATGTATTAGTGGGTGCTGTAAGATGTTTATGCATTGATTTTTACATGTTGGTATATGGTTTCAACTTGTAGTGTGGTATTTAAATGATGAGATACATGTTTGGATGTGCTCAAACTTATATTAAGATGTATATGTGCTATGTCTATAATTACATGTATTGGATTGGTATATGCTATGGATTATGACTATTGATATGGATTCTTAGGGTCTAATTATAACTCACTTTATTGAATGATTGATTGTTTAAAATAAATTGTTGAGTTATGTCCTGGATTAGTATTAATGTTGGTTAAAAGATGAAGATTAAAAATCATGCTTGGAAAGTGTTTGTTAATATGCTTAAATGTGATTCATGTTGGTTAAAAGATGAAGATTAAAAATCATGCTTGAAAAGTGTTTGTTAATATGCTTAAATGTGATTCATGTGTAAGTCTAAGCTTTGTTAGTAGGTGGTGAAAAGAATTAACTTCTCTGGCTTGTAGCCATTGTAATATTTTGGTGGGTGTTGGGCTATGGTGTGAAATGTATTACCTTTGGAAGCATGTTTATTGTGTGAATAAATGGATTAGATACATGTTACTGTGTGTTATAACATAGAATAAAGTTTATGGTGAGGTATATGCTTGAATGGGTATCATAGCATGTATTGTTAACTTATGCCACTTTATTGAATTAATAATCTTAGTAGTGAGTTCTAAATCAAGAATTATGGAACTCAATGCATCTTTAATTTGTTTAAAGTTGAATGTAAACCAATAAATGACCTTATGTTGTGATTAAGGGAATTTGATATAAATTGTAAAATCTCTTATAAACATGGATTCTTCATTTCATAGCTTGGTTTGAATCACTTCGGTGTTGGTTTGGGTGTTTGAAGCATGCTAGTTGTTTAATTGACTTTACGTTGGGAAGTTGAATTATGTGATGTTATTGGCATGGCTGGGTGATTGAATGAGAGATTATATGCATCAAATATTGATTATGATTTGACCCTTAAACTTTTGAGTTCGGGTAGAGCCTTCTTGAGCCCCGGACAACGAAGATGGTGACTTGATGGTATAAACACAGACTTTAAGGTACGTAATAATGTATGAACATGTATGATGTCAAGTAGTTATATACTTACGATACTATGTGCTATTCATTATAATGTTTAAATGTCATTGAGAGAAGATATGAATTGATGATTGTTATTGTGAAAATGAGGTACGGAGATATTTGAGTAACTGGACATGTTAGCATTGTAATAATATTAGTTATGGAGGGGTATATAATGGAGTATTGTTGAATTATCGATTAATTCGGAAAATAATAGTGTTATAAATGTTGCTAATGAGCTTGATAACTTGTGAAATTATGAAGCAGGGGAAGTCGAGGGATCTTTTACTATATCAAGAAACAAACAGGAAGTGTCTCTTTAAGATACCGTATCATTTCATTTACGATTATGAATTGTGTTTTTTGATAATCTGTTTGTTTATCTGGTTGGTACATGCTCATCCTGTGTAGGGTTTTTTATGTTGAAACAGGTAAATAGGTACTACAGTGTCCATGGGGAGTAAGCGAGTCTCATTGGATAGCATCATCCGTGGGGACATTCTACCGATATTGGTAAATAAGGGCACGCGATATACACGAGTAGATTTATACTCATATTATTTGTTGCTCTGTATAACTGTTGCAAAGCTTCCCTTTTTACTTAGTTGCTATATGTGCATACATTCGGAGGAGATCATGATTAATGATTTGAATATATAGATATGATGTATATGGGCATGAGTATTAGCTAGTTACAGTATTTTGGTTGATTTTATTACTGGATTAATGATAGATATTTGTGATGATGTTGAGGATATTTATTATGGTGTTTTCTTATTCTTTTGGACAGTCCAATTTACGAGGAGACTCTGCCCAAATTTTTATAAAACCCCACAATAATTAAGAAGCGTGTAGTGAAAGTTCGAAAGAATGATTATTTTTATACACTTATGACGTCATAAATGCATTATTCACGAGATTAGGAGTTTGGGTCTTACAAAATTCATGTACAGATATATGATATATTAGATCTAGTCACGATTTCATTTCACGAATCGTGCACCAAAATAAAAATTATTTCCTAAAGATCGGAACCAATTATTATTTATTTCGGTTCTGAAACTGATTCAGAATTTAGGATCTATGGTTCGAATTTATTTTGGGTATCCCATGAGATAGTATCCCATATGGAGATCCATCCCTTAGATGAATATATTCATATCCAGTATTGATGAGAATATACACATCCAATGAATGAGACTACGCTATAGGACACTACCTAGCAAGATAGCCAATAATAAAACGGTTCGATCCAGGTTTCTAGATATAGAAAACTAAACCGAAATTAATGTATATAATTAACTTAATTGATTTACATAAATTAAATACAACCTCATTTTATTTTAATAAATAATTATTAATTATAAACTTTTTGACCTTCAATTTTTTTAAAATAAAATTTCTATTTACATTTATTCACACCAGTCAGATTGAAATGAACAACACTTTCGATTCTATATTTTAGGGTAATATAATAAAACATAAATATTATTTTTGTTCATTCTAGCTTCAGTACTTAAAATATTCAATGATCATACTTAATCTCTAAAATTTTAAAATTTTCTCGATTTAGTCCGCGACATTAAGTAGTCCGTGAGAAGCAAAAGGATTGACTTATTTGAGAATATTTTAAAATTTTTAGGGACTAAATCAGATCTGATTTACTCTAAATTCAGTCCCTATAATTTTAAACATATTCTGGATTCAGTCACTATGTTTGCTTCTTGCGGCCGGCTTAACATCTTATACTGAATTGGAATTTTTTTTAAAGAATTTAGGAATTAAATCGGGTCTATGAAAATTTTAGGCTCCTCATTTTATGGGGCTGCTATACTTCTTGAATTTCTGGCACTTCTACTACCACAAAGTGATGCAATTTGAACGTGCCCCATAACCCTATTTCCAAAATGAGGGATCCAATGTGAAGACCCGATGTTTTGGTCGACTTAACTATTCGATATTTTTTAAATCATCCAACTATTTGATATTAAGAGATAATATAGGGTTAGAATATTATTGAGTTATATTATTCTTTAGCCATAGATAATTATCTAAAATATAAAATAATTGATAGATAATGATTTGCTTTACAAAATAATTAAGGAATAAGTAAGGGTTAACAAAATCTTTAATAATTAATTAAGAGTAGCAAACTTTCTAGCCATGAAACACACCCATTGATAGGATTTGTTCTGGTTTGGTTTCAAAAATCTCAATCTTTGCTCCAGCCATAAATCTTGAAAATCTAGCCATTAAATTCGATAAGTGCAAGCTTTTAAAATTATGAAGTTTTCATCCTAAATTTTCGAAACCCAGGCCACTAATTTTGAGGACTTCAAGCCTTTAAATTCTGAAAATCCCAAGCCACTAAATCCCAAAATATTCAGCACCAAAATTTTCAAAAGTGAGTGCAGAGCTTTTAAAAGGGAAAATTACGGGCCGGTACACTTTGGTGAAACATAATCTATCATAGTCCAGTGAAAAAACATTAGTTGACATAAGTCCATTCTAGGTTGAAATGATCATAATAACCCCATGTGGTCCATGTGGTCCAAGCGGTTCACGCGGTCCAACCAATCTTTAATAAATTTGCATTCTTAGCCCTAGAAAATGTTTAAAGAACAAAATATGCCACAATATACTATTCATCATCGTTTTCATCATAATATTTATCAAACAGAAACATTATATGAACATGAGATCCTTCAGTTTCTGTCATCTCGAGATGAATCCCAATAGCATACTTTTGCAAAGGACTCACGGTTTATATAACGTTCGTCTAATTATAATTCAACCCGATTTGAAGATCAAGTTAAAAATAAATAAAAGGCCCAACATGCTTCCGTATTACAATAAAATTTTAGCAAACTGAAAAATACCATTTTGACCATAACGGCACCGGGTGAGGTGGGTCGCAACTTCCACCAGTCGAAAACTTACTGCCTCCAGACTGTTTTACGAATGGCTCCTCACCATCCAACCTCAGCACACGGGCGAGGTTAGTCTGCCAGTTATCCGACTCCTTCAGAAACCGCACAGCACAGCCCTAATTCGTTTCCTACTTTAGGGCGTAAGGTATATTCAAGATATAAAAAAGATTTAAAGAAATCTGGAAGATAGCTGGGCAACAGCCTTATTTTTATTCTGGAATACTTATAACATCTATTACATTAAAACGTCTCCTTTTGGGAGGAGACGGACTTGTTTAGCCTCTCATATAGATGAGGCTTGACTCAAGAACACATAAACTTAAAACAGAACAATATTACAGACACTTATGAAATGAAAGAAAGAAAAGAAATATTACCAAGCTAAGAAAGCTGAAGATTACAAAACTTGGAGACTACAATATTTAGTTTTCAGAAAACTATGGAGAATTTTCGATGTCATTAGCTTCCTGAATGAGTGCCCTTATATAGGCATGAATCCAGACTTCAAATGCGGATTCTAAATCTTGATAATTGTTGAGTGCGCCTGTGAGTGCGCCTTAACTTTCACATGGTCTGGCATCTTTGTCCGGTTGTGCCAACTTTTCTCGTGAGTGGTCCATTATATTTTGTCTGAGTGCGTTTGAACAGTATCCGCACTAACTTCTAATGGTCCACCTCTTTTCCTTTGTCGGGGAATCTTTACATTAGTGGTTTTTGTGGTCCCCGAGCTTTAGGAAAACGGGCTCTCTTGTCAGCAGGTCTTTTGTCTTTTCCTGCCTCTGATCTGTCGGGTTTGGATCGGAATCCTTTCCCGAACTCTGGTTCTTTCTGCTCCGGGCATGCTAGGCAGATATGATCAATCCATCGGCCAATGTGTGCCATGTTGCAGAATTTCCGGTAAGTCTCCTTTCCTGCCGGAATCTTGTTTTCCCAAAGAATTCTTCTCTTTGTTTCAAAGAGTTCTTCGGCAAATCTCGTGGAGGTTCCTGTCATGGAATTCAGCAAGAAAGTTCCATTGGCTGAATTCTGAAAGAACTCGAATGTGTATTTGACTTTGTCCATTTCAGTTAGACAAACCCAAAGACCCCATGCTCGTCTGGTTGAAACTTCATCATCTGTGATAGTTCCCGCCAAAATTGGAATTCCTTCTGGTAGCGCCATTTTTATATTTTTCAGGGCGTTTCCATCTGGTCTTCTCAGCTTGATAAAATGAAAAGCTTCAATGAAGCCTTTCTTTGCCGGTTCTGGAGCAGCACTGAAAAAATACAACTCCAAGATATCACCTCTGGCCAAATGTGGATTATTGGCCCAAGTCTCGTATACAGCTTCTCTGATCCATTTTGCTAATTTTGAAATTTCAGAGAAGGCTGGTGCCACAGTATAAACCGATGCCAGAGCTCCGAAATTATACCATTCCTGAATATCATTTGGATGGCTACATGGTTTCATCCAAACTCTCGGATATTTTCCGGAGATATCAACTATTGATTTTTCTGGGTTGATACCTCGCCTGGTAATTAGTTTCTCCCAAGTGCGCTGGTAATCCTGCATAGGTGAAGAAACTAAATCGTCATTAGTTTGAACCTTAGACTTGCCAGTCATTGGCCTAAGATTCAACTCTCCCTCTTTTACCCCAGAGGTGCTGGGTTGACTTGAAGGTTCAGATTGTGATGACACCTGACCTTCAACATTCGCTTCAGCTTGTACATCCTCAAGGAATGCATCATCTGAAGCACTCGTGACAGGGGTACTTGAATCCCTTGCCTCCGGGTTAGATGAGCCCCGTTCTCTAAACACTTCTTTTTGCACTGTTGAAGGTGCTGCCTGAAGTATAGGCCCTTTCAAGACTTCAAACAAACGTTCGTGGTCCCAAAAGCATGCTCGTATATGATCAGTAACAAGTTCCTGATCTGCTCGTTGAAGTCGTCCCGCGACCTCTGCATTGAGACAAAGAGTCCCAAAATCTCGTTCCAGGATCTCCAGGTTTTCCCTGAGATTCCTAACTCGCTTGAGGGTATCGCTAGCAATGTGTCCCTCCATCTTGTGTTAAGAAATCTGCAAGAATATTTTTATCAGATTTCACAATGACAATATCATAATCATAATATTGACACTCAGCTTGCCAACGTAAAAGTCTAGCCTTTTCTGGTTTTGATTCAATTTTATTTTTCAGAAAAGACTTAACACTCGTATTATCTATTTTTAAGATAAATTTCTTTGCAAGTAAAAATAATGGCCATTTTTTAAAAGCCTTTCGGACTGCAAAGAACTCCTTCTCGTTGATGTGCCATCTGATAACTTCGTTGTTATCAAATAATCCACTGCAATATCTGCATGACACTTCTCCTTCTGTTGTAACTTTCATGAGGACCGCAGCCCACCAATGATCACTGGCATCAGTGTATAATACCAGTTCATCCTCGTCGTTTGGTATTGCGAGTTTTGGTAGTTGCCTGCAAACCTCCTTTAGCTGTTTAACAGCTTGTCTGTGATCTTCATTCCACTCAAACTTAACATCATTTTTGAGTAGTGAACTGAACACCTTCCTGTGGTTTGCTAGATTGTTGATAAACATTCCAGCAAAATTAACAACTCCTAAAAAACTCTGAAGTTGTTTTAAATCCTTAAGGTCATCCGGATATCCTTGTACTTTTTCAACAATATGATTTTGTAGGATGATTCCAGATTCGTCGATCTCGATTCCAAGGAACTCGATCTGTCTTGTAGCAATTACTGCTTTCTTTTCGGAAGCACAAATCCTTCCTTGTAACAAACGTCTGAGAAGATCTCCAGATGTTTAAGATGTTCTTTCATGTTTTTTGACGCTATGAGGATGTCGTCAATGTACACGAACATGAAGCTGAAGTAATCCTTGAAAAGATTATCCATCTTCCTTTGATATATCTGGGGAGCATTTGCCAATCCCATTGGCATGACATTCCAGATATAATGTCCTTGTGGTGTGGAGAATGCTGTGAACTTTCTGCTTGCTTCCTCCATTTTAATCTGGTAGAAACCAGACTTGCAATCGAATTTGGAGAATACTTTGGCATTCTTGATGCTATTCACCAAATGTTCTCTGCTTGGGATAAAATATCCATCGAACTCCAAGATTTCGTTGATCCCTTTATAGTTGATCACTAATCTCGGCTTTCCTCGTTTAATTTCTCCATGATTTCTTACCAGAAACTGGGGCTGCTATATGGAGAAATACATGCTGAGATTAACTTAAGGTCAAGATGCTCCTTAAGTATGCTCTGCATATCCTTCCGATCTTCTTGGTTCATGGGGATCGGCCTGTACCTCACAAACTCATTTTCTTTTCCAGTTTTCACCTTCAAAGTAGCTCTGAGCTCATTTTTGTTCCACCATGCCAGTGGATCCTCGTTGTAGTTCCTACGAATCTTCCTTGTTACATCCTCTAGAGTGATTCGCTCTTCGAGGGTAGATTCAGGTTGTGGAACTTCTTCTCGTAAAGCATTTTTCAGTAGCAACAGGGTTTCTGGAGTTACTCTTTCCTCATCCTGTTCTCTGAAAGACATACCGCCTGCTCCGCCGAGAATTATTTCCGCGCCTTGGACTCCTTCATTAAGAATAAGGATCATTTTGGAAAAGTCTCTTGCGGCAATGGCTGGTAATTTCTCACCAACGTCTTTGGAGAAGATTTCTCGCCTGGCAGTGCATATTCCAGCTCCTGAGTCAATGTAGGCTGCAAAATATTCTGCCCGGTACTTCTCATATAACATCCCAATGGAGATGTATATTGAGAATGGACTGGTGGTCATCGAATTCGGTATCTCTTTCCGTCGACCGTGAATCACAGTCCATCTTGCAATCTTTCCCAAGGTTTATGTTCCTCGAGAAATTCAATCCTTAGAATAAGCTGCTCGGGGATCCGTCCGGCAATTCCTTCAATTGTGAGATTAATTTCACCAATTTGAAGGTTTCCTTGAAATTTGCCAACTGTAGGTTGTTGCAAATAATATAGGACATCGCAGGGGAAGATATTGTTCTTCTCGGTGATGTCAAAAATTATCTACACTTCTCTCCAGCCTTTTGGGCGTTTCAGTTTCCCTATTGTTTGGAATACATCAGGAACTTTCTGAATTCTGCTTGAGGCTCCCTTCTGTTTTTCCCCTGGATAGTTGCTGATTAACCTATCCTGTTGGAAAGACATCCTTCTTGACTCGATCATGAGGCTCCTGCTTCTGTTCAGAACAGGTTGATCTTGTATCCTCATGTCGAACTATCCTATTGTCGGAGTATCAATGATGTCCGGCAATACTGCTTTGGCGAAGTCTTCGAAGATTCTGGGGACTTCGATGAATTCCTTTCTCAAGAATACTTCGGAATGATGAGTATTCGAGAGTGCGTATGACACCTTGTAGGTGATCGAGTAAGGCCTGTTCCCTTCTTTCATCAAATCTTCTCTTTTAAAATCTTGATGAAGAGTGAGAACTTTGTTGAAGTCTCGATCTCCTAAATTGTATGCAATCCTCGGATAGATGTTGAAGGCCATCTTTCCTGCATACAGATTTCCTGCTACTGCTCCCAAACAAGAGTCTTTGAGGTTCGGGATTCTCTTGTCAAAGATCGCCAGGTTGAGGGGCGAATCAATTCCTTCCTTGAATGTTGCTTTGATGATAACTCTTATGGCTCCGATATGAATCCATGAGAGTGTATTATCAACCTCTCTCTTGACTTTGTTCTTAATCTCCTGGATTTCTCTGTAGGGGATTAACTGCATCTCAATTTGGTTTCCCGTGAATTCCATCGGGATCGCAAATTCACCTGTTGTCACCCTATGGATAATCTGATGATTTCTGCTACGAAGACCAATCATATCCATGGCTTTTTCCATTGCTCCAATTGTAAATCCATCATACATCTGAAGCTTTGGTTCTTCTTTCATGATCCTCATAAGGGTTTTATGAGAAACAGTAGTATGCGAGAAAAACCCCGACGACTCTTCTCTAATCACGTGCTGAAGGAACTCTCCTTCACTCTGATTCTGAGCTAGATTCACCTCCATCCTCAAAATAGATCTCTTCTTCGTAGATGCTTTCATCTGAGGGAATATCCTCAAATTGATACACCTGTACCAAATCCTGAAAATAGACAGCATCCTCAAATTCCTTGGTATGCTCGAACTGTCTTATTCCTCGGCTTTGGTTTTCTGGACAATCTGTAGAGATATGTCCTCTTGCTCCACATGTCCAACAGTTACAATCTCTGAAACTCTCATTTGCACGGGTAGGTGTGCGTCTGAAAGTTCTCTTCGTTGGTGCCCTGCTAGAACTTGCTTGATTAGAACCTGTCGATGAGATTCTACTCCTTGTTGGTCCTGATCTTTGCCTCGATCTATAGCTTCGGGCTTTCTGCTCTGACCAGAACTTTCTAGGTTTCCATGAAGACTTACTTCTTCTTGAACCACCTATTCGGGCATACGGTTGACTTCTGTGCTTCTTCAACTTGCGCCTTTGTGGGTAGTTCCCAATGATTGTAGGGATATCATTTCCCGTACAACAAAGAGGAGCCATTTTGTTGATTCCTCTGAGTTTCTTGAAATTTTTCTGGAGCTTTGCTTGGTAGCACCACTCCGCCAGCTTTACTTTAAGAAATGACATTCTCCTGGACACCGTCTCGATTGCATGCGGTGTATATTCCTGGATAAGCATTTCTCTCCATGGACTCGGAATTTTGGCAAAGAACAGCTCCGATGCATCTTTTTCTGCTATCTTTGACTTCCATCGATACTCTGTAAAGAGTTTGATGTACTCATTTACATAGCAGATGTCATGTAGTTCTAGGCTAATTAGAGCTTGTCTGTATTTCTTAGCCTTTTCTTCCTCCATTCCCTCGAAGTAGCTTATTCCGATGAAACAGATTTTGAAGAATCTCGCCATCTTGTCCACGATCTCTTTTAGGGACTCTCCGGCTAGAACTTCTTCCTTGGTTCCTGGGTCTCCAAGATCCCATGCAATCTTGACTGAGCCTTGCAGACTCATTTTTAGAAGTAAAATGAATCCTTCTTTGCCTAAGTCAAGTGTTCCTGCTGCTATTCTCATTGCTGAAGCCCATTCATCAATAAGAATTTCTCTGTTTTTGAAATCCAAAATATCCATGTTGAGCATAAGTCCATATGGATGGATTGGATCTAGCTGTGACTTCCCGTAGGGCGTCTGATGAATATCTGGCCTTCGGGAACGGTTCCTTGTTCCAACTGGGGGATCCAAAGTTGCTGAGGTAAAATCATCCCTGTGTGGCATACTTTGGTCGCCTTCGGGTGGATTGTGTGACCCGAAGCTCTCTTGTGGTGGAGGTCTTTGTACAAGCTCTCCTGTCTTGATTTCTACGAGATTTAATCCCGCAAATGAATCAGCAAGATCCCTTAGATCTTCAAGATCCCGTAGATCTTCCAGGTTGATTCTTTCCATTACTTTGTGGGAAGTATGGGTTCTCCTCGTAGGACTGCAATCATTTTTTCAGACTCAGTTAAAGGCCTTCGGACCTCCTCTGCTTTCCCCTTTTGGTGTAAAAGGGGTTCTGTTCCGTAAGATGGTGGCGACCATCCTCCTTTCCTTCTTTCTGTCGGACTTGGCCTTGACTCCAATTCCTTCACTCGGGTTTGAACATCTTGAAGGTTCTCAAGAATTTCCTTCTGATGTTTAATCATGGTCTCCATCTGACTCTGGATCTGATGGATTTGTGCAGGGACATGGTATTGAAGGTATCCATAGCGCTGCACTGTCTTCTGGATCTCTCTAAGATCTTGGGAAATCTTAGAAGAATCTGGCTCGATTTCGCGAAAGGTTGGCTCACCCATCTTAATCATCTGGTCCGGACCCTGTTGGATCATTGGGGTCTGGGACAACGTCCTTATGTTCAGGATGATTGTCCTCCTGAAGTTCGGCTAACTGGAACTGAAGTTTGAGGTTCACTTGATGAAGCCTTTTTGCCATCCGTTCCAATTTCTTGTAATGATTTATGCTTGGAGTGCATAAACTTGTTCCTCGTAATTGTTTCCACTTATGGTTGAAGGTTGAGCTTCTGCCATATGCTTTTGATTTAGTTTTTTCAATTTCTGGAAATACCACCTGTAAGAATGACACTTCGAACAAATGTTCGGGTCCATATTTTTCTTGAATCGTCTCCTCCGTATAGGTTACAAATTAATATTCTAGATATTATCATAGTATTTCCAGAATAAACCTAGGCTCTGATACCATTTTGTGCCAAGGATCGCAAAAAACGGGGACTTGTAAAAAGACGATGTTAAATGTTGCTTTTTATAAATATAAGGATATAAAAGATAATTAAATATTATATATAGACTTCTTTGTAATTTAAACAAAAGCCTAAAGGATAGAATGCAATATATCAAACTATTGAGGGGTAAAAGAGTCATCATAAAATACCCAATTGATTTGAAAATTTGAAAATGGACTTATTTCAACACAATTGTTTTCAATTTGGCTTTTTATGCACTAAGATTTTTTCTCAAGACTTAAGTAGATTTTGTGTCACCAAAGTGGACTTCCATGTAATTTCCCCCTTTTAAAAATTTTAATCTTTGTCCGGCCCCTATATTTCGAAACCTGTAGCCTTATTTCAGGAAAATTACAGCCCTTGTTCCATCATTAAATTCGAATGTTGTGCCATTGAAATTCTGAAAAATTGAGCAATTAAAATTCGGTACACTATTCAAGCCACCGAAGGAAGGAATCGTTGTGTTTCGCACCTTAAATCATCCAAACACGTTTACAATCATTGTAAGTGGGCTTTTGTTATGATATTCGTTTCGTTTTTAAAAAAAAATCATAAGTATGTTTTGAAGCATCAATCGATGGTATGAATTATATTGAACTATGAAATTCTGATGTTTTGATAAAAATTATATTTGAAGCACTTTAAATTTTGAAATCCAATTGGCTGGAATTCCGAGTTCTGTTTCTGACCCTGATGCGCTGGGATTATAACCGTT
Source organism: Haberlea rhodopensis (assembly GCA_907163345.1). Classification (NCBI taxonomy): domain Eukaryota; kingdom Viridiplantae; phylum Streptophyta; class Magnoliopsida; order Lamiales; family Gesneriaceae; genus Haberlea; species Haberlea rhodopensis. The sequence goes on from CAJQUN010000583.1 coordinate 122,836, forward strand.
TTTATGACCTGAGACAGTGAATAACCGTTGTTTTGGAAAGTCCAGACCCTTAATTCGTGGGTGATCCGATGTTTCTTACCTTATCTCTAGGATGGTTAAGTATAGAGAACTGATATCAGGACCATGAGAAAATTAGAGGATTTACTGTGCTTTACGTATATGAAAAATATTTCTGATATGATATGTTCTGTTATGGCTCTGATTAGAGCAATTCTGTTAAGTTTATGTTTCAGTATTCATATCAGTTTATGCTCCGATTATGATATATGTTTTGAAAAATTATGAAAAAGTATTATATTGTCACATCGATTGGCCCCCACTTGCTGAGTGTTTTTCAAAACACTCACCCCCCTTACACTACCGTCCCAGATAAAGACGAGGAATGAATTGAAGATGAAGAACAATACCAATTTTGGTGTTGGTGATCCGATGTGTTTCTATGAAATAAAGACTTGAAATTTTGATTAATTATGATTTCGTTATTTTATTTAGTTTTAAGACTTTTAGGAATTGGTTATGCAATTTAATTTCAGTTGTAAAGATAACTATTTATTTTTATGGAATAATAAACTGATTTTTCACGATGCTTATTGATTTCAAGTTGTTTTTTGGAGTCAACGTCGACCCCGGTCTCGGGGCGTGACACCCAGTATACTTAATCCCAAGATCTTTAATAAGGATCCGTACATAATATTGTGACATAAGTGTGAAAGAAGGGATATCATAATTTTATTATCAAAATAGAGATCGGGAATGAATTGAATTGAAACTGCATGGATTTTTTAACATGTTTCCCTATATTTTATTATTATAAAAAGTTAGAGCTAAGGCATGGTTTAAAGCAAGGTAGTTGATGAACTGGAATTCTAAGATATTGTCGATATAATTGTGCGGCACAATGCTGTTGTCAAGGGACAACGTGTCGAATTTGAAGCCTTATGGGTTCCGTTGTTCTCTCATCCCCTTATTTTTGCTCCTCGAAAAATATAAATGCAAATGAAGAAGGGAAAAAATGAAGATAAGAAACCTGTGGAGAACACACGGCATAAACAAATTATATATTTTATTCTTCCCCATATACACAAAAAAGAAATCAGCAAACCCAACAAACCGTAGCTCTCTGTTCATCGAAATCAATGGCTTCTTTAAATTTGTTCTTCCCTCCAGTTTTAACCACCCAAAGAAGAGTTGTAAGAACTGGTGCCACAGCTTCGAAATCTTCTGGTGCCACAGCTTCGAAATCTTCTGGTGCCAGAAGCACTGAGGAGAAGGGGATACTTGATTTCATACTTGGGAACCTGCTAAAGCAAGACCAGTTCTGTGAGACTGATCCCATCATGAAGAAGGTGGAACAGAAGAATACTGGAGGCACCGGCAGCCGAAGCAGCCAGGCCGCTGCCCCGCAGCAGAAAAAGAACGGTGGGTTTGATCTTGGTGGTCTGTTTTCCAAGAAATAGTTTGTGTATTAATGTTGTTGATATACAGCAAGATTCATTGTGGTTTCTGATGTATGCACCTAGCATTTGAATTGAACATCTGAGTTTGAGATGGAGTGTATCGATTTATCCATGTTTATGGCGCTTTTTGGTACTTGAATTCATTGCAAGGTTCTTGTGTTACAGTTCACATACTTCATTCACAAAAATGAATAAATATGCATACTTTTTTTCGATCAAGATTTATCATTTAATGAATATTAATCTTTTTTCATCGTAAATGAAATATTAATTTTACATTCAGATATAGTGGGTTTGTTCAATCATCTCTAGGGTAACTGGCTACTGCAGAAGTAAGGATGGCAGCACCCCACGTGTTTTATCGTTCATTTTCCTGTTCTAACTAAAATTTCAAACAGTAAATGTTAGTTCAAATTGGTCTAAACCGTAAGTGACTCGTATCAAAGCGATTTGGTTCCGGTTTCACCTTTTAATGGAACTGGAACCGTCGGTTTTAGAACTATGGTCAGCATACTTCTGTGCGTCTAGCATGTGGTGATTACTCCATCCACTTTCCTCGCTTTGTTAGTAGACACAAACCATGACCTTCGAAGAAGGGGTAATTGTATCAACTATGTATTGACTTGATTTCTGCGCATCATCATGTTACAAGATAATGCGTAAAGGTGGAGTTGATAGTGGAAACATCATCAAAAACAACTTTACAGAGTATTCCATGTCTAAGTACATTGTCACCTTTAGATGTGGAAAGAAACACAGCTCCTTCAGCATCCTTGATCTGTTTGGAATTAACGAGGTGGAGAGGATGATGGCCTTGCGTATGCAGCATTCCTGTTTTTGACTGCTCGTATTAACCGCATTTATCACACGTTTCCTAGACCCATTACGGGTATTATGGTGATTCTTCTCTATGTTTTTTATGTTTTTTCATATCTTGAAATTGCTCGAGTTCTTGAACTATTTCATTCATCGTAGGCCGTAGCTTAGGCTCACGCACAGTAAATCAATGCTAGCTACCTACTGTGCTAGATAGGGTCAGGCCCATTCCACCAGCTTGTGCTTGCCGGGTGGTCTATTCTTGTCGATCGCTCTCCTGCCTGAAAGAAGCTCAAGGAACACAACACCGTAACTGTACACATCACTCTTGGTGGTCAAATGACCTGAAATCACATAAATTTGAAACCCAACTCAGATATCCAGACCAACAACTGCCTTAGGCTTATAAAATCTTCAGCTACATTGAATAGACTTATTAACACGTTGGCTTGGCCAGAATCAAGTATATTACTTTAAAGGTTCCACAAGTATTCTAGAGGATTTCGAATAGCACAATACAAAAAATAAGCAAGAAGGGAAGCTAAATTTACGAGTTAAATCGGAAGAGGACCATATGGTTTGGCAATCAGCATCGATCCCTGCACGGATTGAGATAATCCACTCCAACATTAAATTGCTTGTTCCGCTATTTTTTATTCATTTTGGCTACCAAATCATAAAACAAGAAAGAGTAATGCATGATTCAAAATTATACCAGCAGCTAGGTATTCTGAAGCTGCATATCCATACGTTCCCACAACCCTTGTGGACACATGGCTTTTATCACCCACTGGCCCATCCTTAGCCAATCCAAAATCAGAGAGTTTTGCATTGTACTTCTGCCATATCATAAGAGAAGAAACTTTACAATTTTAGCACATCTGTCAACATTCTCGGATAGTCTCTACTGACAAAGTGAAAAAGTGAGTTGCCCAATTGAGTAATATGTTAGAAGTTTTGAAGTCTCTGTAAATGACTCTGGTTTCGGCACAGTGAAGAAAAGCAAGCCCCTTTGCAGCTCCAAGAGCAACCTTAAGCCGAAGGCTCCAAGAAAGAGGCCGAAAATAAGACCCCCATGCCAAATAACTAACTCATCATGCTTACTTCATACCAAGATTATTTTTTATACAAATTGTTGAATAAATCAGATAAACTGACTTCGAAAAAGATGATTTTCTAAGCTTCCCCGGGTCAAGAATTCATACACCAAAAGTTTATTATCAGCTTCCAAGCAGTAGCCAATCAGTTTCACAAGATGGGGATGTGAAAATTGGCCCAAATGGTTTACTTCAGCCTACAACACAATGGATTCAACAAACTAAATTAAACCACAATAATTAGCCATTCATCAACAAAACAATAGATTTTCCTTTCTTATCTTTATAACAAAAGTAAACCTGCCAAGGCCGGTCCCAAGCCCGGATAAAGTTGGAGGGTTGCTTCAGGTAACCAACCAACGTAAGACATTGACAAATTTCTATATAGCCGACCCGATTTACTGGGATAAAGATTAGATAGATTGATTGATATTTATACCAAAAGTTATAATTGTTGTTAGTAATCCACCGCAAATCTTTTAAATACAATATTATATACAAGCAACAACAAACGGCGAAACTATAATGTGCATCATATAAATTTGCAACTTTAGCAAAACATGAGAAACTCACCAACCACTCTCGATGGCACTGAAGACTTTCTTGGTTAAGTTTCTTGACAGCAATAACCAAGCCTGTCCGGGGTTTTGCAGCAGTGAATAACTGTTCACCAATCCAGCCTTTAAAAATTGAACCAATTCCACCTTCTCCCACAACACTATCGGTTCGAAAATTCCAACTTAAGATCGCAGTAACTAAAGCTCTTCAGATTAGGCGACTGCAAAATCTTGCCCTCGGTTTGAGGAACAGATTGAACCGTAAACAACTTGCTAGTAGAAATGCTTATATCATTCCCTTCCGTACTAACATATTTTGAAATTTACTCCTGGATTGGTCAGATAATGAACTATTGCTTGCTAGACAATGTATAATCAAAGATATTAACAAAATTAGCCCAAACTCATACCAAATTCCTGTGATTCCCTCCCATAAAACAAAACAACCCGATAAAATTGAAGTACACAAGTTTAAAAACCAAGAAACTTGCAGAGAAAAGTAATAAAAGAATCTAGCAAGCCTAAACTACATATTGCAAGACTCAGTGTAAACATTCACTGAAATCATTAATCTTCGCATGGCCTCATTTCCTTGAAAGTCACGCAGAAAATTGCAGGCAAGGCTTAAAAAGTTACCAGTGTGAAGACTGAAGAGGGCCTTGTTTCTAGTACTCGAACAAATCCCCATCACAAGAAAACCAAGTAAACACTATCAATTTCTTGGTCTCAGAAAATTCTGCAGAGTAAAAGCTGTCAGAGAATCAAATGAAATAGATCTAAAAAGGGTGTGAGGCAAGCTGAAATGAGAAGAAAAGATGAAAGTTGAACTATAATAAATATATAATGTTCATATCGGGTATGGCTCAGACTTCACATTTGAAAAGCTCCTACCTTTGGTTACATTAAGCACACACCCACAAATTCCTACGCACAAGCAGCAAGAAAAGCATTAAAGATAATTTTTAACAAACGAGCAAAAGGAACAAGATTCACATATAAAAAGAAGCTGTCAGCGTATGAAAACGGAAAAAAAAAATTTGATAAAAAATGTATATCTAATTTAGACTCAAAATTGAGTAAATTGAAATGGGAGGTTCATTAGGAATAATAGAGGAAGGTTGGAGAAAATATTGCGGCCCCCATTACCGCTTCAACTGGATGCGTTTGCTTTTATCGTTTGCCGAATACTATATAGTTTCGAAACTACTGCATATGTACAATTAAAACTGTTAGCATAAATGCCCAGCAAGCCAATTTGGCCCGATGGGCTTTATGGACCCTAGCCCAATTAGCTAACCACTATAAATATAACCTTGTCTAGGGTTAAATCATAAGAATTCCATTCACTCTCATAGAAACGCTAACACCAAACTAGCACTGATGTTGGCTTGTAGATCTGGTCAGGTTGATTGGACTCGAGGGACTACCGCTATCAGATTCACATCGGTGAACGGTAATCTCTTTTCGTGCATTAATATTCGATATTGCATGTTTATATATGAATCAGGCGCGATCGACCGTCCCTGGGTCAGATCTGTTTATTGTATTATTTCCGCTGCGTTTGGATCTGGCGTCGGGGTACGGAAACCCAACAGTGGTATCAGAGCCAGGTTGCCCTTTGATTTGTATATTCAATAATTTTTATTAGATTGTTTCCCAATCGCTTTTGAATTTCAGAAATTATGTAGTCCGGAAAACATAGAAAATAGATTAAAGGATGTTTTAATCTACACCCAAAACTCTCACCGGAAAAATAATAGCCTCGCCGCCCAAACTGGAATCCTCTCGCGTGACACCATGGAAGTCTGCAATTGTTGCAGACGATATTCGCGTACGATGGCCAGAGAATCAGATTGCGCAGCGGGCAAAGTGGCGGAGAAGATGTTCTCGCCGTCCTGGCGCGATGAAGTTTTCTGGATCTGCGCATGGTGGCCACGTTCTGTGCACGCGAGAACTTTTTTTTTGTGATTATGCCTCATCCTCCGATCGGCAAACGTTGTCGCTGCGGTTAAGGGCAAGCGAGGCAATTGGCGGCGGCACAGGAGCACTAGGGTTTTCATGGGCAAGGCTGGCGGCGGATTTCAATAGTTACCTAACCCTAATTTTCGAAATTTTGGGAAGAAAGATGAACAGTGATTTCGGGCATTATTTTTAATTTAAAAAAAAAAAATTGAATTTTGTTAAATCCGAAAATTAAAGAGATTTTTGGGTTGAAATTGCATTTTATTTTTGGATCCAAATTGTTTGGAGTCCATAAATTTTTTGGGTCATTTTAGATGTTCTGTCCAGATATTATTTTTGAAATAAATCATAATACTTAATTAATTAAAAATATGATTTTTAATTTATTAAGTGTAAATTGAGATTTTACAAGCAATTGAAAATTTAATTAATTAAAAATTAAATGAAAATGTTTCATTTAGTTTGTTAATTTTATTTTTGGCTAATATTATGATTTGGGGTAAAATAGTGATTTTATCAAGTAATTGAAAATTTAATTAACTGAAAATTAAATGAAAGTGTTTCATTTAATTGTTAATTTATTTTCGATTATCATTATGATTAAAAGGTAAAATAGTGATTTTACCAATTAATTGAAAAGTAATTAATTAGAAATTAAATAAAATTATTTTATTTAATTTGTTAATTTTATTTTCAATTAATGATGCGATTAGTGGGGAAACGATAGAATAAATTAATTATTGTGCTCTAATTACATGTGATGTGATTAGTACAATTACACGTGATGTAATTGATTAGTTTAATGTTTAATTACATATGATGTGATTGCATGGTGGATGATTACGGGCCTTGACCAATGTGTTTAGGTGAATGCTTAGGTTTTTATTGTTTCATTATAATTGTGATTTTGGTTATCGGGCCTGCGAGCCTGCTCTCTCTATTTTCTGATGTATCCCACCCCGGATTTGTATCCCTATTCTCTTGTTTGCACGATTTAAATGTAAAATCATTAGAATTAGTGGGAGATCGAGATTGAAGATGGAGCACCAAGAATCAAGACATGTATAATGGAAGCAAAAATGTAATATGATTGCATTGCATACCTGCATCACCTTAGACAGACTTGTGATCCACGTATGGCTCACGTGGATCAATTAGGAAAAGGCCGTAATCGTCCATATTTATTTTTATTATGCATGTGATGTATGATAAATGTTTGTTTGTATGTTTTATTAGTACATATGACTGCATGAATAAAACATAGTTGCATGAATCCGGCAATCAAACAAACGAGTACTTGATGAGATTTGAAAATTATTAAATCCCTCTTTTGAATATGATTCAAAACTTTTAATATCAAACTGCTAAGGGAGCTCAAAAGGGTTTGTTGCTTCCTGTCTTCCATCAACAGTTAAGCCATGAGACGCTACTTGTGTCATATTGCCTTACTCACCCACGTGGGGGGCATCTGGCATGGGAAAGCTGTGCGTTTAACTGCCACTTAATTAAGGGTGTGGTTATGTTAACCTTCTAGATTACTCACCCACGTGGGGTCTTTTGGGCGTGACATTTCCATCCGTGGGATGGGTTAGTTTGACGTGAGAAGGCATAATTGTCCTGCCCACGTAGGGTTATGCCAATCGCGAGACAAATATCTTGGGGGTTGCATATGATGCAATTGTGATCTACCTTTAGTATCATGAAGCCGGTGGGCCCACGTCTGGGGTTTTAATGAGCTAGTTGGACTCCAAGCCCACTAAGAAAATATGATTTTCCGTTCATTTGTCATGAGGGTGATGAATTCGAAAAATTTAGTGGGAGCATTCAATAACTAAAGTCCATAGTTTTTGAATTAATTAATAATCAAACGGTTTGCTTATATTTTTCTGTTTATTCTCAGTATTGTGATTGCCGTGAATCCGATTGCATCAATTCTCGATACAAACAAAGTAACTGCACCAAATTATTCTGATTGACTATTAATTTTAAAATAGTGCTTGCTTCTAAAAGGTGGCTATATACCATTGGTGGGAGCCTCCTGTTGAAGTGTCTCCCGGTTCGTCTCATGAAGAGATTGCCACACTTGAGAAGTGATGGGACGATGATCTCTAGACTAGGTGCTATATGATAGCATCAATGTCACCAATGAGTTTCAACAATGATATGAGAAATTCGTTCACATTGCTGATATTTTCCAACACCTACAAATGTTGTTTGGTGAACGGACGCGATTACTGAGACTCGCGATTTCAAAAGAGCTATTTTCATTTCACATGCGAGATGGGGCTTCGGTCTATGAGCATGGTGTAAGAAAAATATCTCTTGTTGAGAAATTGGAAAATCTGAATGTGACAAATCCTCATTAACTGGCTATATATTTGATCTTATAGTCAAAATGTTGGAAACTCATGAGTCCTTGATTCAAAAGGAGAAACGTGTTCTTCTTGTCGAATCTTCTACCAATGGTAGGAAGAGTTCAAGGATAAAGAAGAGGAAGGGAAATGATTCCCAACCTCAAAAGACGAAAAAGGGTATAGTAGCAACTAAGAAAGGAGAGACATCTATGTTTTCACTGCTGGTCACTGGCGCAAAATTGTAAGGAATACCTATACTAGAAGTGTTCTAGAAATGGTATGTTATATATTAAAATTAAATGTTTCTATTGGTTCTACTTCCTTGGTATATGATGCCAGTTGTGCTCGCATTTTTGCAAAGAGTTGCATGTGATGTGAAGAAGTAGAGAGCCATAGGAAGGTGAAACCTACCTGAGGCTAAGCATTGTAGCAAGAGTTGTTGCAAATGCTGTTTGAAACATTTATTTAATATAAAATCTTGAACTGGTTAGGAACTGGTTTGAGCAATTATTTATTTGCTCTAGATTTAATCATGAACATTGTTCCTATTTTGATAGATAATGATATTCTTTTAAATATGCGAATGTGATTTGCAGTATTTTTAAGAATGCATGTCTTATTGAATCTGGTGAACTTATGAATGATTAGTATGATTATATTCAAAGAATATAAAAAGAATGATAACTTAAATCCAACATATATTTAGCATATGCTGAATGTCCAATGAATTTGATTCATATGGACGTATGTGGAGCACTAAATGTTAGTGCAAGATGATGTTGAGTTATCTTAAAGAGAATGTGATTTCTCTCTAAGTAACTCTCTAAAGGTACATATTTGTTGAATATAATTCATACCAATGCAGTGACCAAAACTCCATATACGATATGGACTGAAAAATAATCAAAATTTTTATTTTGAGATTGTTCTGCTTATATGAAGCAGCCAGTGGGAGATGAGTTGGATAGTTGATCCATCTTATGTTATTTTGTGGAAATTATATTATCAATTGCAGGCAAAGAGTTTGTTTCGCAAGTGCAATCTTTCTAGAGAAAATGTTTCTATTAGAAAGGATGACAAAATAATATAACTTGAAAGGGTTCAAGAACCACAAACCACTAGAAAAGTGAAAACAGTGAAATTAATTTAGTCAATCACAACCTTTGATTTATACACATCAAGGAGATTTGAAAATGTTTCAAGAACTCCTGATAGAATGAATCTACTCCTTGAAAGTAGTCAAGAAATAAACCATGGATATGATCCTTGGACTTTCAAGGAGGCGATGTCAGATATTGATTCGGGACATTGGCAAGATGCCATGAAATCTGAAATGGACTCCATGTACTCCAATAAGGTATGGGCCTTAGTAGATCATCTTTGGAAATTGTTCCCATTGGCTGCAAGGATTTACAAGTGAAAGCTTGGAGTGGATGGGAAGGTAGTGACCTTCAAAGCTTGACTGGTGAGAAACAGTTATTCTCATAGGCAAAGAGTTGTTTATGAGAAAATTTTCATCGGTTATGATGCTATAGTCTATTTAAATTTTATTAGTTATATCTTTATATTATGAATATGAGATATGAGTAATGGATGTGAACACAACATTTCTCAGTGGTGGCATTGAGGTAGAAATGTAGCAGCCAAACGTGTTTACAACTTCTTGGAGTGAGAAAAATGTTTTCAAACTCCAGAGGTCCATTTATGGGCCTAAGAAGGCATCCCGAAGTTTGAACCTCCGTTTGATAACATCATCAAAGTGTTTGGTTTTGTTAAAAATCCGAAAGTGACATGTGTGTGCAAAAGGGTTAGTGGGAGCATGGTTACATTTGTGATGCTTTAAGTTGATTATATCATACTCATTATGAATGGTATTGGATTAATCAATTAAAGCATGATCATCTACTAATTTCTCCATGTAAGATTGGGGGAAGCGTCATACGTGTTTAGCGTAAGGATCTATAGGGATAGATCTAAAGGATGCTTGAGATATCTCAATCTACGTACATAAACACTGTGCTAAAAGGGTTTAGCATAGAATAGTCGAAAAACGAGTTACTTCATAATATGTCATAGTATTCATCTCTCAAGTCAATATGTTTTAAGATTGATGAGGAGAGAGAAAAGATGACATTGGTACCTTATATTTCTACTTTAATAGCATAATGTATGTTATGTTATGTACTTGGCCTGATGTATGTTCTTAGTGTAATGAGCAAACATCAGACAGATCCCGGTGAAGATCACTGGAAAATTGTGAAAATAATCCTCAAGTGCTTATGAAGAACTTAGGATACGTTCATGATTTTTGGATCTGTAAGTGGTGAAATAAAAGTTGAAGTCTAAGCTGATGCTGTTTTTTTCAGTCGGATGTAGATGATACCATATCAATATTCGGATTTGTATTTAAGCTCAATGATGGTGATGTCTCTTGGAAACGTTCCAAGCAAGACATCACTTTGGATTCCACCACTGAAGCTGAATACATTGCAGCATACGATGCAGCAAAGAGGCAGTTTGGATAAGAAATTTCATCCAAGAGTTGGGTGTAATTTCTAGTGCGATTGACACAGTCCCTGGTACTGTGACAACATTTGAGCTATTATGAATAGCCAAGATCTCATCAGTATCCAAACATATATTGAGAAAATATCATCTAATGAGATAGATGGTAGACGCGACATTATTATCGAGAAAATCGCTTCAACAGAAAATATAGCGAATCCACTGACAAAGCATTTACAACGATTGGTGTCTGTCAGACATCTTAGGAAGATGGTCTTAAGACACATGAGTAGTTGGCTTTGGGAAAGTGAAAGATATTGTTGTCATACATGATTAAGTAAATCAATAGTTGATTGATTGTACTTATAATCTTATTATGACAAATCTTTGTTTGAATATTAATATATATGGCACTTCTTCATCTGTTTACCCATGCATCTTGATGTATTGATGAAGTCCTTGAAGTTGCTATAGTCCATAGAATGTGGTTACGCATATGATGGTGACCATGAAATACATTCTCGACTGCGATTTCTAAATGTTCCTGGTCGATGAGCCTTCGAGAATGGGATATCGATATATGCTCGTTAGAGACTGGTATTCATGATGTGTCTAGTGTAGTGCGCCGTGTTTCATCGGCGTTGGCTTGGAGAAGTCAGCACACATGAATAGGTGCTCATTAGGAATGATTTCATTGAACGACCCTACTCAGAATTCTATAAGTGGTTACCATTTGTCGAGTATAGAATTTCTAGTCATAGTTGTGCACCATTACTCCTCATGACCCGAGGCGTCATTGAGGTCTTGATAGATAGCTGTGTACTTTGATTTAATGACTGATCACATGTGGGTCATAAAGTCATTATTTTGGGTATTCAGTGATGCTGTCAGAGGCCTATGATTGTCGTTGGGGATTCACCACTGGTCTTGATGAACCAGGATGTCCTATGTGTTTTTCTATATATGATTCCGAGGAATCTCTGGCCAGAGTGGGTAGTGCTTGTGAAAAATGAGTTTTTCATATACGCACACAATGAATCATATAACGTGAAACAAATACATAGTTATTGAAATCATAAGGGGCCTCGACCGACCAATGCCCTATATTCAATCGGGACATATTGAGTGAAAGGAATGTACCGCACGCTAACTATGGCTGACAGGTTCTCGTGCGTTGCTAGTCATTTGTATCTAGGTCTTCGTGAAGCGCAGATGCTAGGCGCTACCCACGATCGGTATGTTGTAGCTGGAATTATATTTCAGCCATTGTCTATTAAAGGAGTTTAATTGACAATGAGGCATTCAGGGTAAGCCCAAAGAAGTTGTTTGACTTCTAAAATCACAAAGGTTGTGATCCTACTGCTATGATACACTTGAGCCTCACTGGGTCACAATCAACCGGCCGCCGATCTATCGATGAGAATTGAGACTTAAATGTTAAGTGCTCAAACTGAGTGATTTAGAATATATGAATTTAATTTTTGAAAGCTCCTCAATTTAGTGGAGTTCTATATTTGAAATTGTTTCATTTATAGAAAGTTCTAAAATTAAATCATTTGATATATTTATGTACATTGGTAGTACATCAAGTTGTTCAATTAGATTGAGTTACTTGGATTGTGAGTTTGTAGTTTTGTGTTGGCTTTTGGGCAAGTGGGAGATTGTTAGCATAAATGCCCAGCAAGCCAATGTTGGCCCGATGGGCTTTATGGACCCTAGCCCAATTAGCTAACCACTATAAATATAACATTGTCTAGGGTTAAATCATAAGAATTCCATTCACTCTCATAGAAACGCTAACACCAAACTAGCACTGGTGTTGGCTTGTAGATCTGGTCAGGTTGATTGGACTCGAGGGACTACCGCTATCAGATTCACATCGGTGAACGGTAATCTCTTTTCGTGCATTAATATTCGATATTGCATGTTTATATATGAATCAGGCGCGATCGACCGTCCCTGGGTCAGATCTGTTTATTGTATTATTTCCGCTGCGTTTGGATCTGGCGTCGGGGTACGGAAACCCAACAAAAACAGTATCAACTCCATCTTATTTACAAGATATACTCTGATCAATTTACAGTAGGATTTCAGACCTTAGAAGATCTTCATGTCAAACATTTAATCTTCTTAGTTCTTCGACACTTCCGCTTAATTATATTTCCGGCTAAGCTATCATTAAAGTGATGCAGTAAATTCCGATAAAATTTAGAGATCCAGCTGCCATAGAACGGACCCATTTGTTATGCAGGCCCTCGGCGCGGGGAGCCCGTAAATTAATTTTATTTTACGTTAATTTGTAATTTTGTTTTTTATAATATTTTGAAAAATAAGCCTTTTTTTTTTATGTGGGACGAATAAAAAGGAAAGACGTTAGAGTAAGAAAAATTTCCTTTTTATTTGTTTCCTTTTTTTCTTTTTGACTGCGATTGTATATATATAAACCACAGCAGAAGTGTACCTGATCTGTCACCTGCATACAGAAAACCTCAAACCCTAACCCCTCGACGCTTCCAGATCTGCGAACGTCAAATTCTTTCATGGGTTCCAAGAGGCCTGATTTCGGCGATGGCGCGAGCCCTGGGTGCGTTACGATCCTTCTATTCATTTATTTCATGTATTTGCATGTATTACTGAAGATTTGTGGGTTTGAATGTTTTGATTTTCAGGAAGATTTTCATCGGTGGTCTGTCGAGGGAAACTACTTTAGGTTTGATTTTATTTTAATCTGTTTTCCACTTTTTTTTTCTGTTTGCTTTGTGCATTTTCTGTTACGTAAATGGATGGATTTGATTCTACAGATACATTCGTGAAGTATTTTGGAAAGTATGGAGAGATAACGGATTCCGTGATAATGAAAGATCGGTTTACTGGTCGACCCAGGGGGTTTGGCTTCATCACTTATGCGGACCCTGCTGCTGTAGACACTGTTATTGCTGAAACCCATATAATCAATGGGAAACAGGTATATGATTTATTTATTGTCGTTGCGGCTTTCTTATATTTGACATTGAACTTTGTTGAATTTCGATGCACCTTAGTTCTAATGAAAATTAAAGTCACAAGCTTTTGTAAGGACGAAAATGTTGTGTTGTTTGGTACAAATATATTGGTGTTCCGCATAATGGATAATTATATTCGACTTATAGTTTGTACCCTACTTCGTATATGTATTATGTATTTAACTGTGAGGTTTTAGGTTTAAGTCTGAAATAGTCGGCTGCCTGGGCCTAAATGTAGGAAATGCCTAACCAGTTTGAATATTAGTATTTCGAAGCATGCCTAAGCCCCGAATTCTGAAAGGTGCAATCATTCATTTAAGTTTGCGCCTTGCTTTTTCTTGTGCCCTTCTTCCCAGTGTGTTCTATGGACTTACCTTTGTCATTAATACCATATTCTTTTTTTCTTTCTTTCTTTATTTCTCTCCCTTTCTCTTCTCGGTTTTTAATTTATTCTACTCCTCTCTTGTTTTTTTTCTTTTCTCCTGTCATTTTTCTTTTTCCCCAAGGTACAGAAAATGTTTACATATAAGTGCTGAAATGAAATAAATTTGCTGAAATCTTGAAATATGCTGTACTTCATTGCATTATGTGACTTCGTGCTTAGACTATAATCTATAAATATACTCTTGATCAAATTTGCTGGTTGGTTATTTAGTGTGTTGATTGGTAAATGCCACGAGCTGAATTATATATATATATATTGGAAACTCAGGTGATTATTTTATTAGTTCTGTGATGTGCCTGAATGATACTTTTTGCATGTTTATCAACTCATTTCTGTTTTCTACTGTCTACTTGCTGGAATTCTCATGTACTGATACCTTGTGACCAGGTTGAGATCAAAAGAACTATTCCCAAAGGATCCGGTGATTCCAAAGACTTCAAAACTAAAAAGGTATTTGTTGGCGGGATTCCCACTACTGTAACTGAAGGTGCGTATAGGATATTTGGTGATCCCTTCTTACTCATGTATTTGTATACTTTTGGTTGCTAACCTTGTTTGTTTTTTGAATTTATTCAATGCTGGTGATTTTCTTTGTACTTAGAGGAGTTAAAGGGTTTCTTTTCCAAGTATGGAGAGGTTGTGGAGCATGAGATTATAAGAGATCACGTGTCCAAGAGGTCTCGAGGATTTGGATTCGTTGTGTTTGACAATGAACAAGTTGTAGACACTCTGCTGGCTAATGGAAATATGATTGATATGTCAGGCACCCAGGTAAGTTCCGTGTGATGGTTTCCCCTGATGGTGGTGGTAATTAGAATACATCTATTCTTTACCCTTTTTGTTTCTTTATCGGTGAGATATTGAAGCTATTTTATTGGGTAAATCATATCATTATAGTAATTTCAACCACCTGTTGTTAGATTACCGCGGTAGATTCGGGTTTTAGGTTCCAATTTCAAATTGCAATTTAAGTGTTAGCTGACGAAATATTGCAGGTCGAAGTTTTAGGTTAACTTACTTCTTTGTTGTAGGTTGAGATCAAGAAGGCTGAACCAAAGAAACCCTCAAACCCAAATCCTACTCCAGGATATGGTAGTAACTCTAGGGGTCGTGGAAATTATGGGGATAGTTATGGTGGTTTTGACTATGAAAGTGGTGGTTTTGGTCCTGCTTCCTATAGGTCAGCAGGATCAGGTTTTGGTGGTAGGTTTGATGACTATGGTGGATATGGTGGTGGAAGTGAATTTGGTGGTCGATATGGGGATTATGGCAGTTCCGAATTTGGCTATCGAGGTGATGGCCCCCTTGGCTACTCTAGTCGTTTTGGTTCTTATGGGGGAGGCTTCGGTGGGGTATATGGTGGTGGGTTAGGTGGCTATAGCCGAGGAGGTGGTTATGGTAGTTATGGTGGCTCTGGCCCTGGTGCTGGTTATGATTCAGGCCCTGGTGCTGGTTATAGTGGAGCAGGAGGGTATTATGGAGGCAGGTCAGGTTATGGTGGCGGTAGTCGTTACCATCCTTACGCCAGGTAGATGTTGCCCTAAGCATCCTCTAGTTCTCTCATGTCTGCTTCATATGGCTCAGAATCTACTAGATTTCCAAGGACTAGCAAGGAGAATATATAGGGGGAAGATCGATAAGAAGATCCCTAGTTTTTTAATTTTTTGTTACTTATTCCTTCTATGCTTAGTTTGGTTGCCCTTGAACCGTGTGGATTAGATACCTATAATGTGATAATGTTTAAGCTGTCATGAGCTAGATATATTATGTATGAATTTTATCTAGTTTTACGACTGAGTATAGATTGGCCTTTTCCGCTGCAAGGTCTTTTCTGTCTAGACCATTTGTTTTATAGAATTTTGCATATGCTGCAAAAGCAATTTGTAAGGCAGTTATCACCACTCAAGGCTCTGCCCCCATTTAGTCGTCACTCTTAAATTTCTACTTGCTATGAGACCAATCAGTTTTTTTTTTGTCGAGATTACCATCACATTACTTTGGCCTCAACTAGTTACAGTCTTAGAGTGTCATGCTCCCCGTAAAACCAACCAGTTCTTTTAGTTAATACCAGTTTTTTTAGTTAATATAAGATAAGATCAAGTCAAATATAGCTTGGTCCTTGGCTAGTTTGACTAGTTATCACTCACTGCTAAGATTCATGGGTAATGTTAATGGAGTTCTGTTATTCAGTAACACGAAAAAGGGAAGCAACAGCCAACAGCGAACTTCAATTTGTAAAACGACCTGTATATCTGTGGGTTGTAATTAACAGAGCTTCGAATTTTTTGTGTCAATTCTGGTGGCAGATTCTGCACTAGTTCAGGGGCTTAATATCATACCACGTCACCCTTCTTTCGACATTCACAGCCCTGTCTATTTTTTTTTCTGTGCCCGTTTTGCCACATCATTTTTTACTATCTAATTCTACGTCATTATTCCTTTATTTAACGTGTTAATATATATACCAAAAATAATTAATTAAATAAATAAATAATATTAAAAATTATAATTAAAAGTATATTAATAATTAAAATTGAATATTACACTAATAAGTAAAATAAAAATTTATATCACAATTAAAAATTGAAATTATGTTACAACAATGATTATTTCAACTTTAACATGTTAATATATTCAACAAAATAATTAATTAAATAGATAACAAAACGTTAAAAATTATAATTTAAATTAAAATGATATTAATAATTAGAATCTTAAATTTATATTATAATTTTAGAGAAAAATTACTATTTTTTTAAATTATTAAATTAAAGTAATATTTAAACAAATTTAAAAAAATTCGAAAAAGCCGTTGGCTCATTTTCAAATGAGCTCAACCGCTCTTTCGACTGTCTAGATATCAAGGAGTTATCAAGGAGAGTGTGGCCTACGGTGGGCTTGGGAAGGTCGGGGATGTGGGGGTAACTCTAAAAATGTAAGGGGCCCACATTTTCTTACATTTTTGGGTTACCCCCACGTCCCCGACCCTCCCGGTGGGCTTGGGGTATAGCTAAGTACCCCATTGTATGTGTTTTTATCATGGCAAGAAATCGTCATAGCACATATAATGGGGGACTGCCTCAGCCCGACCTAGGCAACATAATGGCACCGTCCAATAAGCATTTTTGCTGACTGGGCAGCTAAGAGAGCCATTAGGCTCATTTGAAACTCTTTTAAATTTTTTTTTAAAATTTACTTTTTTTTAATATTTTAAATAAAAAGTAAGTTTTTTTCCTTCTGTTAACGTATTTTTTAATGTTTTGTTATCTATTTAATTATTTTTTACAGATATATTATAACGTCAAAATTGAAATAGATTTATCTTTAATTATTTTCCTAAGTTCTAATTGTGTTGTAGTTTTTTCTTATTATTGTAATATTCTAATTTTAATTTTTAATGTTATTTCTTTTATTAATTATTTTTTATAAGTACATTAACGCGTTAAATTTAAATGAATAATGATGTGAAAATGATGGTAAATGGGACCCAAATTAATGGTTGGTGGAGCTGAATTTCAGTGAGGGGTGTGTGATGTGGCAGGTTGTGAATGGTATTAAGCGCTTGGCAAGGTGGTGAACCATTTTACATGGGCCTCATGTGCTTCTCTCTCTGTTTCTTTTCTTTCTATTTTTTTTTTTTGAAGGAATTTGATCCTCTTCATATTTCCCTGTAAAACTTGTTTTTTTTTAACAAGCCATGTAAAACTTTTTGATTTCATATGTTCTGTCAATAGTAAATAAAGTCAATTCTTTATGTTTTGGAGCGTACAAAATTTTAAGATTCGATTTTGGAAATGAATTGCGTTTGTACAAAATTTCATTCAATGTTCTGCAGCGTATTACATTAATTGAGAATTTTATGGAACTATAATGTTCGATTATTCAAGAAATACTATCGTTGGATTTTGTACGTTTCATAACTTCATAGCCACTTTTGAATCGACTTCGAAATAATCGTATTTACTTCGACAACTTCATGTGAAAGGTTCAAACTCTGTTTCAACTCCATGGCAGGAGCATAGTAGCAATATACGAATCGATATGCATCTTTTTATTCTGTCGTTAACCGATTTAACCACCAAATTGCCTTTGATTTCTACCCCATTTTGCTATATTGAATCAACCCATAAAAACCCAAGAATTAGTTGGGGATTTCGGCGCGAGTTGGGGAAAACAAAGAAGACCGATGATACAACATTCAATGAGTCTCTGCAAGTCTTCTTTTCAGATCCCAATTTGAAACAAATAAAGAAGATAATTGAAGTGAAATGTCAAATA
This sequence comes from Haberlea rhodopensis, assembly GCA_907163345.1. Lineage (NCBI taxonomy): Eukaryota > Viridiplantae > Streptophyta > Magnoliopsida > Lamiales > Gesneriaceae > Haberlea > Haberlea rhodopensis. The sequence goes on from CAJQUN010000583.1 coordinate 141,309, forward strand.
TATGGCATGAAATAGTTCAATTTGTGTATTGCCGTTTAACATGTCCTAAACGTCGAGGGCCAATGTCCATTCATACATCATTAAGCATCAAAACTTTTCTTGTTGAGATAGGGAAGATAGAAAAACGTTTTAGTGATAGATATTGTGAATAATACCATCTTCATGCAATATTTACTTAGTTCAGCAGAAACTAAATGAGATTTCACTCATTTACAAGAACTTGTTAATCTCATTATAAAGCAACAATTTAGAATTTGCTGATAGATTTTGTGTGTGTGTGCTACCTGCCAATCTAAAATATTACCATCATATCTGTCATCTTTATATCCATCAATTTACGTTATGTCCTTTTCAATCATACAAATTATGATCATACCACCGTATACATTCATATTACCTTATTAAAATCCCAAAAAATTAAATATAATAATACTATATAATCATTTCATAATTTAAATTTAAAAAAATTAAAACCAAAATAAAAAAGAACGTTACAATTATCACATAATTTTACAAAAAAAAAAAATTTATATGCACGCAACGCATGCCCTTTTAAACTAGTGTGTATATATATATAAGAAAAAGACAAAACGGAAAAAGAATTTTGAAGTGTAAAGCACAATTTAAATTGAAATCGAAATCATAAGCGGTTTTCATAACAATGTCTTTGACTAGTGGTTGTTATCTATTTCTAATATAAGAGGTCTCATGTTCGATTCTTCCCCCTCCCATGATTAATAATAATAAAAAAAAAAAGTGGTATATCGATTGGTTAGGAAATAGCAACAACAAAAAAAGTGATGCCATGCACAAACTTCGTAATGCTCATGTACCAGAGAGAACCAAATTAAGCCAAACAAACACTAAGGTACTATTTACTTTAATACATCTGTTGTAGAATCAAACTACACAACAAAGAAAACATCAAGAAATCGTCCGTTGTAATATCAAACCACAAAACATCTGCAAAGTGGGCAGGATTCGTTCTTAGCCAACCACTTCATGATACAAGAATGATGAAACCTATGATCGCATGCAGTGATCGAGGCGCGAATTTCACCATCTTTGTATTCCTCCAGACAGATCGTGCAGCCGCCGCCAGTTTCTTGTGGATTATCTTGAATATTGTAAATTTTGGACACTATTTGACCAGAATCGAGCCTCCTCTGTAGTGGTGGTGATTGTGAGTAGGTGACATAGGCTATTTCCAGTTCCGGTACTTGATCGGCTCGGAAGTCGTCCGTCTCCCGATATATGTTAGCACAACAGCATTGAACCAGAAGCCAAACAATGGAAATTGCTAAGATGATCTCTACTATTGATAGTGCAGCGATCAGTTCCCTAAACTGAAAGATCTCTGAAGCCATGATTAGGGTTTTAGAGAAATTGTAAATAATGATCGAATGACAACTTTTAAGTCTTGTTTGTTCTATATACGATCGCAGCGATTCAGACGATAATTCCAGAAGAAGTTAGGATATATATATACTGAAAAACAATATGGATTAGAATTGGACTAGGAAACGATCACTTAGCTACATGTGTGTTTTGAGAACCCACCGGTTGCGTAACCTTAACAAATTAATCTGAATAAAGTTTATAATAACGTTGTTGCGTAAATTTTAAAAATGATCCCGTACAATAAGTATCTTTGGAATACTAAGTATCAAACGTTTGGAAGTAATCAAAATATAGTCACATGTAAATTGTCTTTAATTAAAAAAATCCCAAACTTTTGTTTGAATGAATTCTATTTCCAACTTTTGTTTTTAATCAAAAGTGGTTTCAAAGCATCATATTTGTTGGAATCGAAGCGGGGGGTGAATGAGATTTCTTGGCTACTTTAGCGTTTTAAAATGAGTTTGTAAAAATAAAAGAGTTTTGCGCTTGCGGAAGCCTTTAGTCAATCGATAAATAAAAATAACAAAATAAATAAATGCGTAAATGAATTAAATCAATAAAATGACAAGGATATTTGTTATAGAAGTTCGGCGATGAATCGCCTACGTCTCCTCTTCCCGGTTAGATAACCTTCAACCGAGGTTCCACTAGAATAATTGGTCTTGGCCTTGAGGGCTCCAAGTTAGCCACAACACAACTCTTCCCGAGTTACAAAGCTCTTCCCGAGCACACTACTCTTCCCGAGTACACAAGCTATTCCCGAGCACAATACTCTTCCCGAGTACACAAAGCTCTTCCCGAGCTACCAACACTCTTCACGAGTCTTCTTGGCCTTAAGGGCTCTAAGGTTAGCCACAACACATGCACCAACTTCACTTGTTGGCGACTTTACAATTTTCCAACTTGCTTTGGTGTTGGAGGACCTTTACAATAAAACCAACAAACACCTTCACGGTGTACTCACACGAAGAAACACAAGACTCTAACAAAGAAAAGAATTATAAGCTCCAATACAACAACAATGTATGGAGATTGCAATGCAATATGAATTCAAAATTATCAAGGCTTTGTAGGAGTTTGTAGACTTGTTTCTTAGCTTCAAAATGCTCCAAAGCATCATTATTTATAGTGTAGAAGGCCCCCAAGGTTTCTACTAGCCGTTGCTACACATAAGGCTGAAATCACTCATCGATCGCCTCGGACATTGCCTCAGGCGATCACCATCGCCGCGCTTCAACGGTCGCAAAATTACACGGATCGCCTCAGGCGATCAAAGGCAAAAATCAAGGCCGTAGCCTCAGCATGTCCAAAATCTTTATCGCCTCAAACGAACTCCACATCGCCTCAGGCGTTCATCGCATCGCCTCGGGCGATCAGCCCATCGCCTCAAACAATCTCCCCCTGCGCGCATGCCCGCGCATGCCTCGGCGTCGCTGCAGTCGATGTGCGGGGCGATGGTCACCATCGCCTGGGGCGATCCAGGCCAAAATGTGCACAATCGATTTTCTTCATTCCAATCCACTTTTCATCACTTAATCTGCACACTAAGTAGATATATTAGTATAACAAACACAAGTTTTGTTGATCATCAAAACTCAAAGATTAACCGGAGATAATTTAACGCATTAAACGCAACCATGCGTTTAAGGCTCAACAATATTCAATTACCAATTTTGTTACAATTAATTTATGTGTTGAGAGTTGTCACACATTGGAAAACTTGATGATATGTTAGCTCTTTATAATTTACATGGATTACTCCCCTCATTGCCAATTAGTTTTGAGTTGGAATCCCATGTATTCTTAACATGTTATCAGAGCAGGCTTTTCATGCGATTGTCTATTCCGCCCACATGCTCACCGTCGCCCGCGTTATCAGTTCCGTGTTTGCCTTATATAATGTCACACGTGATGGGTGCTTGTTGAGAGTTGCCCCACATTGGGAAACTATAAGTTATATTAGCTCTTTATAACATATATATAGATTACTCCACTCATTGCTAAGATTTTGAGTTGGAACACTATTTATTCTTAACAGACGTGAGATTATTTTTTATTAAAAACAATTTCAGGTCCATACGCTTTAATATTTTTAAACAAGAAAACTACGACTTGTGATATTATATATATGCTAGTGATCACAAACCACAAAAATATTTACACTTAATGTATCACTCTAGATCTATATTTTCGTTACGTTTTTTAGTAAAATTTGAATTGATATATTAAATAATTTGCGAATTAAACCTGTCACTTGTAGCACAAACCTCATTTATAATTATTTAATTATTAACTTCTATTTTGCAATTCAGTTATATAATTATATTAGTCATGCATAGTCATATAAACAGAACCAACAGTTTGCATTGTCTTCACTTATAAATCGTTATGTTTCCAAAATTTTTGTACAACCAACGTAAACAAAATATAATATCAGCTGGGCACACATATTGTGTGTGTAATGTAATACATCATATAGTACACATGTTCTATGTGTAATATAATACATTAATACTATATGTTGCAACATTTTGTTTCTAAAGATTTGGTCTAGTTTATGTTATGATTTCCAAAAATTAAACAAGAGATGAGATTTAGCAGGATGACTTTTTATACACCAATAACAACAAGACATTTAATCTCAATGAATTAAGGTAGGCTACATGAACACTAAAGATAATCAAGTCAGGTCGGATGAGTGCATCAGTCTTCTCCAAGAGCTTCGATCGGTCTGAATATCATCTTTAATCCGCTTGAACTCCAAGTCTTTGCGTGTGACTTCAAGCCATGTCTTCTTCGATCGTCCTCTTATTCTCGTGAAATGGCCGCAATCTATGGACTACCCTCGGCCCACAGGTGTATTGCTAGACCTACATCGTACGTGACCAAACCAACGTAAACGAATTTCTTTATCTTCTCTTCTATACAAGTCACTTCAGCTCGGTATCTTCGTTTCTTAATTTATCTCTTCTGTTTTACCTCATATTCAACTAAATACACATATATTCCTCACTCATCCAACGAAGAAGGGTGATTTTTTTTATAATTACACAAAATTGTATGTATTAAAGCTGAATGTGTGAAGGGTAATTTTGGTATTAGGAAAAAGTCTTCACAAAAAAATAGTTATTATTGGGAACTTGGCTTTATTAATAGTAATTGATGATAGATATTTAAATGGTTACATTTTAGGTTTATTCCGTAAACAAAAACCAACAATTTATTAAAAAAATTGAATTTTTATTATTTTTTATGATTATGTTTGAGATAAATGATATTTTTGGAATTGAATATTTCATCTACTAAAGTTACCAAGACGATTTTTACAACTTCTCCAACTTAATATATGCTAGCGACCGATGCACATATATTGCCTGTGTAATGAAATTTTAAATTTTATATATTGTATATATATATATTAAATTTTTATATCTGAAATATACTAAATGCAATGTGAATAATTAGAAGACCAAAAACACAACGAAACCAAGTTACAACACCAACTTTGCAATTTTCCCTTCAGAAAAATCATATCAAAAAATTCCTGCAAAGTGGGCACGTGTCGTTCTCCGACAACCATGACATGATACAGCCAGCATGAAACCTGTGATCGCATGCCGTTATAGCAGCTCGATTTTCGCCATCTTTGTATTCCTCCAGACAGATAGCGCAGCCACCACCACCACCACCGGGTTCGTTCGAGTTTTCTTGAATGCAAGTGTCATACACTATCTCCGCATCCGTTTCGAGCAGCCTTTGCCTCTGTATTCGTGCGGTGGTGACGTGGACTGTTTCGGGCTCCAGATGATGGCCTTGGATTGCTGACGAACGCTTATAAATGAACCATAGTAAGAGGAGCCATAAGCCGTAGAATATTGTGAACAGGATCAGCAACTGAGTTAATAGCTCTGCGAACGAAGTTTCTGACCCCATGATTAGGGTTTCATGAGATAGAGAATCAAGCTTTTCACTTATATGTATATATTTATAGGCGATGTTTAATTTTAGGGTTTAATTCATATGAGTTTGTATGTTGTGGATTAGTTTTAGGTTTTGACTAGGAAACTATATATATTTGTAGCATTATTATTTACTGAATAGATAATTATTTCTAAGCAACAATTATACAATCATTATCAAAAGTTTCTTAATTTTTTTTTTTTGGGTTTTTGTTTTTGTTTTTGTTTTTGACGAAAACCGATGAAAGCAATAACATCAGCTTCAAGGTGCGCGTAATGCCGGCTGTGATAGTATACGAACAACTGAGAGATCATCAGTTTCTTAATTACAAGGTCTTTAGGTGTAAGCATGTTTTTTTTTAGTTTAAAAATGTAATATTAAATTATTAAGATATATATTAATTCACATGTTTAATTGTGTAGTTTATATTTATTGTATTATTAATATACGTGCATAATTAAAATGTTATTTAAGCTATTAAATTTTCATATATGATATTATATAATGTTTAGTTTAAGTTCTAAACTTTTAATTAAATAATGGCATTCTATTCCATCATTGTAAATGTAAATATATCTTACGTTTCATTATATTAATAACCAACTCTTTCACAATACTTTTGATTTAATCAAGCATTAATTCCACTAGATATACATATGTTATACTCATCTCTCCTTCTAGTTTTCATAATTATTGTTTAGCCCCTATAATTTGAACAATTTTCTCTATATTGTATTTTATGTCAAATCACATAGGATAGTGTTGTAATTTTTTTTTATATTTATAAATTAGAGAGGGTGTTATTAGATGGGGGAATTTGTAAAATAGTTATTCTACAATGATTGCAACTGCAGTTGGGTCCACGCTTGCAAGTATTCCCTCCTTCGGATCCAAAACTTTTATCAGATCCCTCAAAAGTACCTTAAGGAAAGTAAATTTTCACAAAAAAATATATTAAATCAGCTTCGTAAAGTTCTTTTGGATCATATTTTAGTGGGTAAATTTAAAAAATGGTCCCATAAAATTGTGGTTTTTGTAGCATTAGTACCAACCTTTTAAACCAATGAAATATAGCCCAATGTAAATCATTTTAATCGAAAATAGTCTCAAACTTTGTTTTTAATCAATACTAGTCCCAAACTTTTGTTTTAATCAAAAGTGGTCTTGAAGCCCCCAATTCAATTATGAGACCATTTTTGTGAGATTAAAATTGTCAAAACATTTATGTGGGACTATTTTTTATTAAAAATAATTTTTCTAGTACTATTTTTTATTAGTCCTAAACGTTTGAGACTAATATTGGAAAATTTCATATTCAATATGATATTTTTTAAAAATTTACCCTATTTTAGCTTACATCTTTACAGGTTCAAGCCCTTCAATGATGGTTGCAGTTGTGGTCTTCTCCACATCTGAAAGTATATGGATCAATCAAGAAAAAGTAATTATAAATTAAATATAATATAATAAAATCAAATTATAAGTATATGTCATTTTCCCTAAAGCAACATATTTTAATTGTTTTGAAATACGAATAAGTCTTACCTGAACCACAGCCAGAGTTTCCTCCATAGCCAGACATTTTCTTCGAGCCAATTTTTTTTATTTTATTGATGTTATTGCTCTTATTGTACGAGAGCAATATCCATATTGTTTATTGGTTATTGAATTAATTCGAATAGTTGGGGGCATGTCAGGGATTATAATTTTTTGAAGTCTGATATGTCGTTTTCGATTTAATTTCTCAAACTGTTTAAAAATATAATTATCATGGATGTACTTGAAAAATAAAATTGATTAAGATATAACTTTTGATTTAAAACCATGTCTATGATATTAAAAATTTTGCATATTTTTCAACTTATATATACATATTATTCAGGAAGAAATTACAAAAATGGTACGATATAATAGATGTTTTTTCAATAATAGTCCTAAATTTTTAGGACTATCAAAAACAAAATTTAATCAATAACTAGTCACAAACTTTTAATACTAATCAAATATACTTCCAGATAAATTGTATTTTATTAAAGTGATCCCATAATTGAATATGGGGTTTTGAGACAACTTTTGATATAAATAAAAAATTTCTATAAGAATATTTTGATTAGTACTAAAAGTTTGGATCTAATATTGGAAAAACCCCTATTGTATACGACTGGTTTTTAAATTTACCCTATTATTCGTTGACAAAATGATTTATTCCTATCTAATTACTTGGAACAAAAAATTGAAATATTATTTGAAAGAAATATGTGAATTTTGTGTACTAGGGCCAGTCTAATAAACATGACCTTTTTGGGGGAGGGCGGTTTTATATATTACTTAGGAGGTGTGTATTTCTAGAATTAAATAGGAGTGTGCATCGGTTTAGTTAACAGGCCAAACCAAATCGAACAATTTCAGCTCAAGTCAAATTTAACCGAAAAATTTGGTTCGGTTTTCGGTTTAAAAAAAAAAAGGTTTTTTGGTTAACCGAAAACCGAAATTTAAAAAAAATTAAATTTTAAATTTTTTTTAATAGTTTCACTCCTGATCGTATGAATAAGAATTCGTAAATTAACTACGTGTTTTCAAATACAATATAATTTATGTTGTTGTCTCCTTTAAACTCGATTTTTTGGAATAAATAGCTACAAAATAATATTAGAAGTTTAAAAACAAAAGGTCAAATGTTCAAAATTCTTTTGAGTCCAATGTATGATGGATTAGTGTTTGTATTTATATTGAATTTTCATCAACTAATCATCCAATTCCAAATATTAAAATAAAAAAAACGGTCAAACCGAAACCGAACCGAAAATGTTCGGTTAAAACCGAAACCAAAACGAACTGAAAATATTCGGTTAAAACCAAAATCGAAACGAACAAGTTTGGTTCGGTTTTGGTTTTTAAAATTAAGAACCGAAATTTTGGTTCGGTTCGGTTCAAAACCGAACCGATGAATACCCCTAGACTTAAATAATACATTATTTTGAACCGAACCGATGAACACCCTAGAATTAAATAATGCCTTATTGTTTGTCTTATGCTGGCTAGTTGATTAGTTCTTATTTTCCAATCAAGTTATGTTTAAGAAGTGACCTAATAATTATATATAATTAGTTAAAGAAGAGGGCAAGAAGCATGCTGCTTAACACACATGAACTCCAAATTTTTTGCCTGTCTCATGTTCCCATTTTCTAAACATATTTATTCCATCCCACGCCATTGCAAATCAAGATAACATCAAAGTATTTTGAGCTGAAAACAGACGTGAAAGATTAATTAGTTTGATTGGTAGACATGCCCGGGTCACATATAACCGTGACCCGGTTCGACGAACAATCATGGTTCAGTTTGTCTAAAACTATGACACCGCTAACCGGTTGGTTCACAAAATTTTAATCTTTTTTGTTGGTTTCACATTGAAAACTAAACCATGCAGAATTGAACTCCAAAACCTCCAACTTATAAGTCTAATACTCTACCAATGAGTTGTCCTTGTGTCCATCAATATATATTATATCTTATATATATATATACTAGTCGTAGTGGCACAGTGCAAGGCACGGTGCCGATGGGCATTTTTCGGCCAGATGTACTACAAAATAAAATTTTGCTAACAGGTAGTGGTTGACATATTTCAAAATTCTAAACTTGAATATATATTTGAATAACTAAACATATAGCAGAGTTTAATAACAAAAATAATTATAATCAAGCTATTAAACAAATTACCAATGTAAACTTCGAAAGTCTAAACATTCAAGATACCAAAACGGACCGAGAGCAAAAAGGAGCTAAGTTCTCAAATTCGATATACTTTTTTCACACATACATATATATTTAATTATCCCATAATTTTATCCTTTGTAGCAAAAACTATAAAAAAAAATGGAAGTGTAAAAATTACCAACCTAAGAATAATTTTATCATATTATAATAAAATAATTTCCTATACCAAATAACCAAGATTAGTTTCAAAAAATAAATAGTTTTTTGTATTGAAAAGTTAGATTTTTGGATAAACCTTTTACTTATGAGGTTTTAGTATAATATTTTATATAATGATTTTTTTTTATAATCTAACGCTCACCACACCTAAAATTGATGTTTGGACATTCATAACCCTATATCTAAGCATTATGCTCATGTTAGTGGTTCGATATAGCTGGCATGAAAAAAACTCACCTATAGAGTAGCGGTAGGGATAAAGATTAAAAAACGGATTCTATTGACAGAAGATATGGGAAAAAGCAACATAAACTTTGGAAAATCAATTTGATGGTAATGTAAGTTTGGAGGGATGACTGCCAAAAATCTTGTCGAAAAACTTAGCAAAACAAAAAAACAAAAGAAAGTGCAACTTTTAAATATTTAATTTTGTAAATATGTTAAATATATGTTGTTGCATTCTTTTGTAAACCTAAATAATAAGATTTCTGATCTCACTTTAATTCCAGGCTAATCCAAAGTGAAAGTAAGCTGAATCCATCATAAGAAAAGCTATCAAAATACAACTACTCACACCCAAAAAAATGAGAAGCAAAAATTTAAAAGCATACTCCAACTCGACATGTCTTGTAGTTCACTTAGTAGCTACACAAGAAAATGTGAAGCCAGCCAACTACCATCATGATACCATCACACTTCTTCAATTCATTTAATACTCCATGGCTCGATCACATCTTCTAAGTAAACGAATGAAATTCTTGTTAAACCTTACAAGCATTGACCACTTAGTGATCAGAGATGAGAAAAATAAACATGTTAGGTTGTCCCTAACCAGAAAATAATATAGACTATATAGTCATCACAACAAAAGTAAAATTGAAAGAACAAAATAAATGTGATACAACAAGTAAAGCGAATGGAATGTTGACATTCCCAAGAGATCAGCTGATTTGCACCATTCACCATGCATATGGTGCCATTAAATATACAGAAAGATGCATATTGAATAATTTTAAAAATGATCAAGCTTAAATTAGTAAATGTATAAGACTAAGGAAAAAAGTTTAACCGCCAACTAAAATGTAACCAAATAGTTCGGATGGATTCAAATGAATGAAAACATAAAAAAAACAATTGAAAAGAATTGTGCTCATGATAACTCTAGAGTCCAATCTATAATCATAAAATTTAGATCGATTTAGAAGATAATCAATCATTTATCTCGTTAATGTTTGAATTTAAGCATTTCTTTTCCCTGGGTTCTCCCAATCAAAATAAATATAATCACTTAAAATTAAAAAAAATGGAAAGAACAAAGAATTTCGAGAGAAGTAAAGCGAAAGGGGAAGACCTTTCAACATACCACCTCATTTCCACCATCCACCATGCATATGCTGTGATTAATAAACAGAAAGAGGAGCACCATCAGGTTTTTTTTTTTGTCGTGTTTCGCCTCAAGCAAAACAACAAATCTCAACCTACCAAAACATAGAGAGCCATAGCAAGACGTAAAGTGACCCACCCCGAACTAAAGGCATGATGAACCCCCCATCGACATGATCTGCTGCAGACCTACAAACCAAAGAATAATATAAAAATGCTTTCGCGGAGAAAGAACTCACCCAAAGGCCTATGAACGTCGCCCTCTCAGACGAATACGTCCCCTCACCATATCACGCAAGGAATAGAGTAACAGTCTTCACAATAGTCGACCCTATCAATACCAACTCGAGGGAACAAATCAAGGCAACAAAAATGCGTGGATGGTGATGGCAGCAATTAAAAAAAACAGATACATCACCTAAGAGGAGAGTAGAAGAAGCATTAATGCGACATGCTGACCTGACCTAAAGAATAGGTACACGCTATATAATTGTAAATTAGTTAATTAAATAAAAAAAATTGTTAATTAAATAAAAGATAAAAAAATAAATTATGGACACACTTATATAATTAAAAATAAAATAATAAAAATTATTTAATGATTCATGGGAATAGTGAACTCTTACACACTTATATAATAGGTTGTAAATAAATATTAAAAATAATATTAATAAATAAAAAAATAAAAAATAAAAAAATATTTATTAAGAAATTAAAAAAAGTAACTGTTACACTATTTATGAGAATATTGAATTCTTAGACACTTATATAATAGGTAAAAATAAAAAATAATTAAAAATTTAAAATAAAAAATATTTATTAAGAAATTAAAAAAATAACTGTTACACTATTCATGTGAATAGTGAACTCTTAGACACTTATATAATAGGTATAATTAATCAAATAAATATATCCTAATTACTCGAAATTTGAGTCATTTCCTTTATTTCATGATTTGTCCATGGAAAAAAATACATTCAAGCTCTTTATATATGTTTTTCATCTTGAGCGATTTTTTAAATTTTGTTGAAAAACCTTATAAATTAAATTTATTATCTTAAAAAGAAAGGATCAGACCGTAACCGTAATTGTAACCGTCGGTTCACGAACCATAACAAAAACCGTCTACAAATGTTATGGCTAAGGATCGAGATTTGTGAACCGATGGTTCTGAACGGTGGTCATGTATATTGTATGACATGTAGTTGCTTTATGATACATAGATATATATGTGCATACATATATATACACACTCCACTTGCTCTTCTAATTTAGTTCTTAAAATATATACTTTAATGATATATGTAGGAGGAAGAGATGCTTCATCAAATTACACCTGATATACATTATCTTTAGATTACCATCATATAAGATGGACGCACCAAGGCTCATATTCCCAAAGTATAATATCATTTGGTGCAGCCTAGAATCATAAGAGCTCCTTATAATACTTCCTGTGTAAATAATATACATGAAAAACGTTCTTCGCCTCCTTTGAATGAAACTTGGAAACTCAAAAACACACAAGTTCTTCCACAAGTTCATCAAAAATCATGTCCTCCAGTTCAAGCCCAACACACTCGCTCTCAAACTGAAGATTCATCCACTTATAGTCGTCCTTCAAGTCACGAACCATCATACAATCTGAAGATTGCTTCTCATCCGTCCTCAGGTTCAGTAATTTACTTATACTCGTGCTCACCTCCTCGGTTATACGGTCTCCTACTGGAAATGGTCGAACATGGCAACCAGACGACAAGGCTTTAGGATAATATGGAAGGGAAACATCATATGTTCCAACCAACGCTTCATTAACCAAATCAAATAGCATCTGATGTTGCCAACATGAGCTGCAGAAATCTGGCCAACTGATTAACTGATCGTGCTCATGTGGCAAGCAAGCTTCCACGTTCTCGAATACTTGTGGGCTTAATGGCTGGTCTGATGCGTGCCACGCTCTTTCAGATGCGTCTTTTGCTATACCAGATTGATCAAGAATGAGCCTCACATAATGTGAGTCGGTATCGTGCCCAACACTTTCGACAAACTTGTCTGTTTATTAATGGAAAAAGTACCTCTCAATTAAAACCACTCTATACAGAATCATATGAAGATTAATGACTAATATATAGCTTTTATTAAAAAGGAAATAATTTGAGCAATACCTTCAGAAATTTTGAGCTGTTCGGTAGAAGATAAGTTTTCATGCGAAATGATGTCCGAGTCTGAAATCAAGCATGGATTGCAGCAGTTAACACTCTCAGACATACAAGGGGAATCACCACTCTCCAGTTTCTGTGCTTCCTCTTTAAAACCTTCCATTTTTTGACTATTTTCATTCACTGTATTCAACTTTAAGCCCGCATCCTCTTCCATTCTCTGCATATCATCCGCAGATTCTGTTTTGCATTCGACTGTCTCAATCAAATCCTGTGTTTTCTTCTCTGAATCGCTTGCAACTAGTCTAACTACCTTTACGTCGTCTTCCACAATGATATCTGGACCAAAGCAACCATCTTTTGCTGTCACGAATGAGCCATTTCCAACTAGATCATCACCAACTACCCCAAAATTTAAATTCGAATAAAAAGATTCAGCATTTGACAAGGAGCGGGAGCGTATCGTTCTGAAATACATTGAAGCATGGCCATTTTCGTTAGTTAACCTTGAGCTCCTAGACATATTCAACTTGGAATTTGTTCCATAACTGTTCTCAAACAACCGAGCATATTTATCAAGTGATTCACATAGAGAAGAACTTCTGCTGTGGGAATAGTTCCTCATGGTAATTTCACCAACCCCGCCCATTGTAGTTCCTTCCCTTATATCAACAATGCCTTCTAAAATTTCTGGAGGCGCCATCCATTCATTCTTTTGTTGTGTTTCCACTTTTATTGGTGGGTCTTGACCTTTTTCGTCTGAACGAGTTAGTTTTAGTTCTTGACTAACAGATTGCAATTTTTCTCCTTTAGGGAATGACCAAATTTCCTTCTGCTTGTCTGCAAGTTTACTAGGCTTAAACTTAAGTCTCTGCGACGAATCAAGATCAGGGAACGATCTTGATTTGCTTAACTTTAATTGTTCATTCGAACCGAGACCATTACGGGATAAATGAGTGACACTCTCATTAGAAATCTGCAAATATTTTACAAAGAATTCCTTGTCAATTTTGAATATGTCCAATAAATCAGTCTCGAACGATCCAATTTTAGCAGCACTAAACATGTTGGATTCCCCGCCATTTGAGTCAGCAGGCTCGGTTCGAGTTATATCCACCGATAGATGAGCATAGTTCTCTTTACTGGGAATGAAAATGATAGGATTTTTCCAGTCCGTGGAGATTTTACTGATGCTATCATCAAGAGACTCCTGATGGTGTATAGAATAAGTTCTCTGTAATCTTGATCTGAGCAAGAAGCCTTCTTTGGTTTGTGCATTGTTGCTTTCCTTATACATCTCTTCCACAATCAATGCTTTTATGCGTGATTTAAGAGATCGTTTGTTGGTTCTACGAGCTTTTTTCGATTTCTGAGCAAACAAATGGATGTGAATATTATTCAGCCGAACTGGTAGGAAAATCACGTTGTTATACGTAAACTAACACAGGAACTTACAAGAAACGGACTCTGTTTTTCAACCAAAAGCTTTTCAACTTCAGAAGGATCATGAGGAAACAAGCTCATCTTCGGACTCCAACAGCCTACAAACACGATAATAACTGTTATGCACTATGTTTATTTTATGTGACACAACAATTAGAACATGGAGCTTAAACAACAGAAAAGAATAAAAGATTTGATTTATATCCGTTACCATCAGCTAAAGATTTCAATATGATAAGAGCCTCTCGATCTTACAAGTTAGAGTCGTAGCAACGCCTTTTTACATGATACAACGGTACCACCACAACATTTTATTGAAGCCTAGCCTACAAAAATGAGCTTACATATGCAAAATAAATAAGTTTCTCGCATGAGTCAAACCTGTTTGGCCTGCATATTTATTATGGTGGATCATCTTCCCGGTATTAGAATTCCAATGATGATAGTCGAGGACGTTGATTAATCCCGAAAGGCAACCCGGCTGCTTATGATGATCGTGTTCATCGCTTACGTGCTTCATCCAGGAATGTTTTCCCATTTTGTGAATCCTCCTTTGAAAAACTCTGAGGATTATTAAACTGTTTGAACTCGTTCTACCCAACCTGATTGAATAAACAGTTCACGGGCATGATGGTTAATATTTTTTAAATCACAAGTCTGACTGTTCTAAGAGATTACTTTATATCTTTTTTCCCTTCAAACCACGATGTTTGAAAATTTGACCATGAACAGACAACCTCAATATTTTAAACAATTTACCCCATCAAGCAGATAATAACATCACAAAATAATCACCCCACACAGAAAAAAGTTGGCTTTACAGGATACAACTACGATTTTTCCGTCATGGGTTCGAGTTAAGAATTTTTTAAAAAAAACAGCCTTTTTCTCTGATCTCCACTGTTTTTGGGAAGAAAAAACAGAAGAAGATGGTGATGACAAAGAAAGAAACAGAGCTCAAGCCCAATTTAATGCATATGCAGAAACATATTTTCATATCTCAGAAACAGAAACTCTAACAGAAAACAGGGAGCTGAAAACTTTTTGAATTTAAAATAAAACTATATAACGCAGAAAAAAAAAATTATAATCTCTTGGGTTGAGAATGAGAACTAACCACAGAGGAATCTCAAACTTATTTCCTTTAAAAGAAGGCGCCAATTTATGATGTATGGCGGCTGAGTTATATAACTTTGAGAGAGAACAGGGGCTGCAAGGCGGAAGATATAACTGCAACTACTGTGTGTAAACTAAATAAGTAGGAGAAAGAAGTGGTCGAGCCACCGGATTAAACGAACGTGGAGCTTTTGGTTACTAGTTTGATTCTTTTTACTAATATTTTTATGGATCAAGTTTGTCGCATCGTACTTACCTAATGTGGTTTATTTGACTGACGTGATTTGTATGTTATTACATCAGTTTGAGGATTTACATACCAATTACCCATAAAAAAAAAAGGAAAAAAATAAGAGAGAAAGTCGTGTTTCACTCACTCTACTAGAAATCAGTCGTGAAACCTTAACGGTCACTTCTAACCGGTTTTTATGGTGTGTTTACAATTGCTTATTCAAAACATGTTTATGTTGTTTTTGCTTAAAGTTGGAAAAAATTGCTTTTAAGCAAAATCATTGAGTATTTGCTATTAAATAAACAAACAGCTTAATAAACTTCAATTAATTACAAAACTGTCACCAAACAACTTAAAGCAGTCAAAAAATGACATAGCCTGATTCTCAGCTTCTGCTTTTTTCTGCTTATTTTAGGAAAGCAATGAAATAAAACACTCAATATCTGTTTTTTTTATCTGAAAAGTTGATAAGCAGTTTACAAACACCCACTTAATTCTTAATTACATGTTTGGAAAAATGTTGTCTCGTTCTTTATATTATTTCTCAAAATACATATTTTTATATTTTCTCATACTCGTCATTTTTTTTGGTAAGCTCTCATATTCTTTTATGATTGTTATTTTTAATTGCCATTTTCCTAACCCCTCCCTTTGCTAAAAAAAAACTACTCTAATATTATTTTATAATATGATATTACTTTTTAAACACGTTATATCATAGTATTATTGTGAAAAATAAAAACTATACGGGATGCCAAATGGTTTTCTAAATATTTAAATATATCTTTTTTTCAAAAATGGATAATATAAAACAAGAATAATTAGCAATATTTTGATCTGGTATTGTCATCTAAATCTCGAATTCGATTTCTCTCTCCCCGATGAATAAAAGAAAACAAGTAGATAGCCAACTTGCAATTAATTAGAAAATGAATGGAAATTAGGAGAAAGTAAGACCAACAACCGTTAGTTGTGTGCCTTTGTTTATAGCTTTCTATTGAGATCATCATTCTTCACAAGAAGGCATAACATTTAGTTTGCTAGCCATCCGGAATCAACTTTGATGTCGTGGGGATTAAATTATTGCTCGTGTGTGAGATATAAATTTGTAGTTAATGTAGGACACAATTATTGTCAAATACCAAAAGTTCTAATCGATACAAGTCAAATAATTTAAATTATATAGCAACTCAAGCGCATCTTTTGATTAAGCAAATGTAATTAAGACACCAACACTTCTTCGACCATTTTACGAAATGATTATTATGTGTACTAGAGTATTAGAAGCTCTATTTGCAATTACTACATATGAATATTACAACTACAAAATAGAACAAGTACTTGTAGAGGATAAAAAATTTATCGTTTTATTAAAAGATATAGCTGGTGGTAGCAGTGCAACTCAAATTTTTTTAAACTGTACAACAACTCAAATGTTTTGACTGTTATCCAAACATGACAATCATTGCACTGAACGTGTAATTTAGTCAAGTGACATTCCATAATTCACTTGAATTAATGATTTTCAATTTTATATCTCTAGATCTAGATATTCCATGACTGAATACTACCAAAAATAAAATTAAGATTTAGTTGAGTTTTTGTAATTGTTTTAACAAAAAATGGAGCAATGCCAATTATCAAGACAATGAAGTAGAGAATGAAAACCCCGCAAAACGAAAACAGGGGACCTAGTCCAATATAAATTTTTTATTATGAATAAGAATGATTTACTTTGTTTCAGTACAATATTTAAGCAATAGAATAAAAACAAATCAATGTTTTCTCTCTTGATTGAGGTGAAGACTGAATAGAATGAAGTTGATCTTCTTCTCGGTGTTTGTTTCACAACAGATCTTAACCTCTTTTAATGGACCTAGACTAGTATTTAAAGTACCAACTTCAGCTATTAATGCGCATTGAATTCGGAACACGATCTATCCTTGATCGTAATGTGATTGACTCCAGACGTGTCCGAGAAATTCGCGCATACTATCAACACATATTCATCCGTCTATATTGATTGACAGTTATGTTTGGATCGTCTTTTCTATAAATTATTGGGACAAAGTTCTATAATACCAGCTCGATAATCTGATTAAATTTCAAGAAAAAAAGTTAAGTTCGATATGATCAAATGACATTAAATTTCAAACCAATTCAGTTACACATTAATAAGATTAACGTGAGAATTGGTCCTAAGAGTCAATTCAATTCAAAAATCAAACTAAGTATCGATCACGAAAGAGAAGGAATATAAGAATTTAAAAGTCCACGTTTCCAAGAAATTAAACCTTATTGTGCCTGTTTTTCGTTTTTAAGGTTTATTTTCTTAATTATCATGATAGATGAAGGGAACTACTAAATTGAGTTAAATAATTATATTATTATATTAAAAATTAAAAAAAATAGAGAACGGCTTTGTTATTACATTAGTATAATATATTTTTTATATACAATCAACAAAACCATTTAGAATAACTATTTTAATATGTCAAAAAATATAGATTTCGTGCGTCATCCAGTAGTGTTCATGGGTCGATGGTTTTCTGTGAGGGTTTTGGTTACGAGAGATAGCATCTTTGTTTGTTTTTTTATCAATTTATGCTTGTTGTCTATCATACTTTGTTCCTTCAGATTAATTGGAAGACAGTTCTCTTGCTCGACCTCATCATTAATTAAATGATTTGAGTGAACCTGATTTGGTTGGTCCCTGCACTCTCCATGTCAATGTCTTGTGCTTCTCAAGTGTACACATGATCACGGCTCAGAACTGTCGGTTAGACGGTTAAAAAAACATCTACCCTTAACATTAATATTTCTTGATGGTTTCGATTACGGTCATGAACCGTCGGTTATGATTCGGGTTCCGGTTACGTTTAACCAACGATTTCGGTTATCGTTTGACCCTTATTTTTAAACAAAAAAAATAAAATTGTTATTCAAAATTGAAAAAAAAATGTTAAAAGTTTTTAAATGTGTTTTCCTCAATGGATTAATCATAAAAAAACGTGAAATAAATTCAATTTAAATTAATCAAAATGTGGAAGATATATTTGTTTGATTAATATATACAAATTATAACACTCTATTTAGATCAACAATGCTCTTATAGTTTAGTAGTTAAAGCTTATTATTCAAATTAGATGTTATGAGTTCAAATCTACACCGTAACATATGTTTTAAATAAAAATATAAAAAAAATTAAAATAAACCCTTGAACTGCCTATTAACCGGTGGTTCACGGGTTAGAAAAATATGACCCTTAACCGGCCCGCCTATAGACGGGCCCGCTACGCGTCCGAACAGTTGAACCGTGGACCCCTTTAAATTGCCCATTGACCACGGTCCGGATCCGGCCAGTTTAGGGTCCATTATGACACTTGGTCGGATCTACTCAAGTGTTTCACTTTACCTTTACATCATTTATTTCGCCTCATTATAGGTGTGTCCTTATCATGAACCAAGATTGACATTTGTATTTGTTGCTGGGTTTTGTTTGTCTTCTCGTGTATTGGGTATTTCAGTTGAATCTTGGTTGTAATTGTTGGTTCATTTTATGTAATTTATGTTTATGCTAAAAATATATCATTATAAAAGGTAAATTTTAAAAAAATGGCCCTATCAAATATTGACTTTCATAATATTAGTATCAAACTTTTATAACTAATCAAATATAAGTTTGGGACTAATATTGTAAAAATTTGTATTCTTTAAGACCATTTTTAAAGTTATCCGATTAAGAAATATTTTTTAGAAGAATAAAAGAAGACAACGCTTTGAATTTTTGAATGACAACTATTTTCAGATTATGTATTACCAAGACATTTTATTTTAATTAGACTGCCACCTTATTGATATCGTGTCTATCCATTATAGGGTTTAGAAATATTGGACCACCGAAAGTGACTAACAATAAATTAAATAGAAAAATATTTATTAAAAGTTTTAGTCTAAAGTTGCACCTCTCTAGATGGCTAAACGCGTTTACCAAATCAAAGTTTCATAACGATTTCTTTAATTGGTAAGTCTTGCATGCGAACTTCGAATAAAATCAAATGCTCAGTCCTTTTTTTAAAACTAAATAATAATAATAATTTGCTCTGCACAGTCTCACGCATCTACCTTGTTACTACTTTTATATTTGTTAATATTTGTTGAGAGCAACAATTATCATTCTTAGAAAAGCGATCAAATCGTGATGTTTGAGCTATAATTTAAAAGATTTGAGTTGAACAATTACTATTAATTATAGTTTTTGATAAAAACGACAAGCAGATCTTACAATGGTATCAAAGTCAATGTTACGTGTTCAATTTTCATTGATGATAACGAGTGCAGTTAATGTTTGGAGTGATGTCGTGGAGTCTTCAATAATGTTGCAGCCGCGGTTCTTGAAGAGGAAAGTCGGCGAAGAACAAGGAAGACAGGTTGGCAAGTTCGAAGCATGCAGAGGCTTTGCCGATGATGAGATGAAGATTGACGGAGCATGACTCCAGTGGGAGCCACAAGTATGGTAGATCCAAATCCAGAAGTAAGAAGAAGAATTTTTACTGCTATAAATGTGGCGGTAAATGGCACTACAAGAAAGATTGTACAAGTAAGAAGAGTACTAAAAAATATTCTGAAGGAAATGTTGCCAGCACCTCAGACGGTGGAGAATTACTATTCAGCGAAGCAACAACTATTGCGGAAAACAGACAAATATTTTATGACACATGGATAATGGATTCAGGAGCGACGTGGCACATGACGTCTCGAAGAGAATGATTCGATCAGTATGAACCAGTCTCAGGAGGATCTTTATTCATGGAAAATGATCATGCCTTGTAAATCGTTGGCGTAGAATCCATCAAAATTAAGATATTTGTTGGTACTATATAGGAGGTACGATATGTGAAGGGTCTGACAATGAATCTTTTTGTCTTTGGGGCAATTAGACGATATCGGGTGCAAGACCCGTATCAAAAATGGGATCATGAAGGTTGTGAAAGGCGCGCTTGTGGAATTGAAGGTGGAAAAGGCTTACAAGAATATGTATGTACTTCTGGGGGAAACACACAAAGAGGCAGAACTACCTGTTGCATCGACTAGTTCGGGAGAAGAATTAACGGTGTTATGGCATAGGAAGCTCAGACATATGTCGGAACGAGGGTTGAAGGTTCTCTTAAAACGGAAGCTGCTGCCGTGGCTTACAAAAGTGGCTATACCCTTTTGTGAGCATTGTGTTACCAGTAAACAACATAGACTAAAGTTTGGTACATCTACTGCCAAAAGTAGCGGTATATTGGAGCTGATTCATTCTGATGTTTGGCAAGCACCGGTTGTATCTCTAGGAGGAGCGAGATACTTTGTCTCGTTCATTGATGATTTCTCTAGAAGATGCTGGGTGTATCCTATCAAGAAGAAATTAGATGTTCTTCCAGTCTTCAAGGTGTTCAAAGCGCGGGTTGAACTTGACTCTGAAAAGAAGATCAATTGTTTGAGGACTGAAAATAGATGAGAATATACAAGTGATGAATTTGATGCATTCTGCCAAAGAGATGACATCAAAAGATAATTCACAACGGCTTACACGCCTCAGCAAAATGGAGTGGCAGAGCGGATAAACAGAACCTTGTTGGATAGAACAAGAGCCATGTTGAAGATTGCAGGTCTAGCCAAATCATTTTGAGCAGAAGCAATCAAGACTGTCAGTTATATTATCAATCGCTCTTAATCAGTGGCGATTGATCTGAAGACTGCGATGGAGGTGTGGACTGAAAAGCCGGCGGATTATTCTTGACTACATACATTTGGAAGTCCGGCGTACGTTCTGTACAACGAACAAGAAAGATCAAAGTTGGATTCTAAATCCAGAAAATGTATCTGCTTGGGCTATGCTGATGGTCTCAAGGGGTATCGTTTGTGGGACCCCACTGCCCACAAACTTATTAATTATTATCAGCAGATATGTTATTTTCGAGGAAGATAAAGTGAAGGGATACAAAGGCACACTGTATTCAGATACTACTACAATTCAGGTGGAAATAAGACAGACGAAGTTCAAGTTTCTTCTGAGGCATTACCAGAGCACGAGGAACGAACCAAATGAGTCAGAGGTTCTCAAAGTTCGGCAGTCTACTCGCGAGAGGAGACCACCGGTTTGGCTTTCAGATTATGATACTGAAAGCAATATTGCATACTGCTTACTAACAGAAGATTGTGAGACATTGAGTTTCCAGGAGGCTACTTGAAGTTCGGATGTATCCCCATGGATGCAAGCTATGCAGGATGAATTGAGGCCTTGGACAAGAATAAAACTTGGGATCTTGTTACACTGCCACGAGGATGGAAAGCCATCGGTAATAGATGGGTCTATAATATCAAACATGATGGTAACAACCAAGTGGAAAGATTTCATGCAAGATTGGTGGTGAAAAGATATGCTCAGAATGAAGTTATCGACTTCAATGAGATATTTTCTCATGTGGTCCGACTTACAAACATTCAGAGTAGTATTGGCGTTACATGCGGTGTTTGACCTGCATCTAGAACATCTAGATGTGAAAATGTATTTTCTTCATGGAGATCTTGAAGAAGAAATCTATATGCTCCAACCAGAAGGTTTTGCTGAAATAGGCAAAGAGAACTTGGTTTGCAGGTTGAACAAATCTCTGTACGGTCTCAAACAGGCGCCTATGTGTTGGTACAAGTGATTTGATTCCTATATCATGAGTCTTGGGTACAACAGACTCAATGCAGATCCTTGTGCATATTTCAAGAGATCTGGGAATGATGATTATATCATTTTATTGTTGACGACATGTTGGTCGCAGGCCCCAACAATGATTGAGTCCAAGAATTGAAGGCACAATTAGCTAGGGAATTTGATATGAAGGACTTGGGATCGGCAAACAAGATTCTAGGGATGCAAGTTCACCGAGACAAAATTAACAGAGATTTGGCTTTCCCAGAGAAATTATTTGAAGAAAATCTTGCAATGCTTCAACATGCAAGATTGTAAGCCAATTCCTACCCCTCTTCCTTTTAACTTTAAGTTATCCTCCGAAATGTGTCATACAGTGAAGTAGAGAGGATGAAAATGTCTCGAGTACCATATGCATCAGCGGTGGGAAGTTTAATGTTCGCTATGATCTTACAAGACCAGACATTGTACAAGCAGTGGGAGCAGTCAGTCCGTACACGACGAATCCTGGACGAGAGCATTGTAGTATAGTTAAGAGGATCCTTGGATACATTAAGGGTACCTCGGATGCTGCATTATGTTACGGAGGATCAGATTTTACACTCAATGGCTATGCGGATTCAGATTATGCAGGTGATCCAAATAAAAGAAAATATACTACTGGCTATGTGTTTACACTTGCAGGAGGAGCAGCAAGATGGGTTTCAAAACTGCAAACAGTTGTGGCCTTATCTACAACAGAGGTAGAATATGGCAGCTACTCAGGCTTGCAATGAGACTATATGGATTCAAAGGCTATTGGAGGAGATTGGGCATAACCAAGCAAAAGTTCCTTTGTTTCGTGACAGTCAGAGTGTCTTGCACATTGCAAGGAATTCAGCCTTTCATTCCATGACGAAACACATTGGAGTACAGTTTCAAATTGTGCGAGAAGTAGTAGATGAAGGAAGTGTGGATACGCAGAAGATCCATACGAAGGAGAACCTAGCTGATTTTCTGACAAAGCCGGTTAATGCTGATAAGTTCGAGTGGGCATATCCTCAAGTGGCCTAGCAGAAACGTGAGCAACAGGGACTGGCAAGATTGAAAGGATGTGTGAAGATGTGTTTGATTCTCAATCAAATCTCCAAGTGGGAGAATGTCGGCAAGTTTGAGAGTGTTGTTCTCTTTGAAAGATAGTGAGAGGTTGTAACCCACGAAATATTATAGTGGAATCTTTTCATCTTGCCCGTTGTTTTTACCCTAATAATATTTAGGGTTTTTCCACGTAAATTCTGGTGTACATTTTATTCTTCATTTTTGCTATTTTCTATCACATGTTGCCGCACCTGGGGCCAACAAGTCATTATCTGCATTTATGATGGTATATTTAACGCGTAAATGATTTTACGTGTTTCAGACGCGGGAGGAGCTCCTATAAATAGGGCTCCCCTCCCTTCATTCCAGTATGTCAACATCGAATATTCTCTCGTATATATATATATATATATATATATATATATATATATATATATATATACATTTGAATGTGTATTTCTATAATATTTGTGATGTAGTTTTTATTCTATATTGAGATTGTTGTTCTCTTTGAATGATACTGTGAGGTTGTAACCCACGAAATATTATAGTGGAATCTTTTCATCTTGCTCGTGGTTTTTATCCTAATAATATTTAGGGGTTTTCCAAGTAAATTCTGGTGTCCATTTTATTCTTCATTTTCGCTATTTTCTACCTCATGTTGCCGCACCTGGGGCCAACAAGTCATTATCTGCATTTATGATGGAATATGGCCAATTAAATTTTGGCTGGCAGATTTAACGCATAAATGATTTAACGCGTTTCAGACGCGGGAGGAGCTCCTATAAATAGCGCTCCCTTCCCCGCATTGCAGTATCCCAACATCGAGTGTTCTCTGAATATATATATATATATATATATTTGAGCGTGTATTTCTATAATATTTGTGCTGTAGTTTTTCTTCTATATTGAGAGTGTTTCTCTTTGAAAGATAGTGAGATGTTGCAACCCACAAAATATTATAGTGGAATCTTTTCATCTTGCTCGTGATTTTTACCCTAATAAAAATTTTACACATAAATACTAGTGTCTATTTTATTCTTCATTTTTATTATTTTTTATCTCATGTTCCTGACCGGGGCTTTCACGTTAGAGGAGTAGAAATAGCCAAATAAGCCAATATGTCGTGTTCGGCTGTTGCCACCAATTGACAACAATTTGCACAAAGCTTAGGAACGCGGCGCTCAACAAAATAAAAGGAAAAAAAGGATATTCAGCTCTCTGTAGTAGCATAATTTCTACGCGTCTCTCCTTACTTAGCATTCCTTCTGATGTGAATTTGATTAAAATTCCCAATTACATTTGTTTTTAATGGACATCGTTTTGGATGGTCATGCTAATGGCGAACCGCGATCAGAATCAAGCGTTGTTTTTGAAAACCAGCGCAGAATGGGGGCTCTGGGTGACCTCCACGTTCTTCCGGATGAAATCGTTTGTGCTATATTAACGAATCTCACGCCTCGTGACGTTGCTCGGCTCTCGTGCGTCAGCAGGTATAGCCGTCAATTCATCGCGTTTTGCTTAAATTTATTGTTATTAACTGTTTAGATTTATTATCAATTTTTTTTAAATTTTCTACCTAGAATCATGAAAGTGAAGACAGGTAGACGACAAAATTTAATCACATAGATAAACCAGGACTATTACAATTTGAAAACAAAAATGAAGTTCCTAAGTCCTAACGTGCGTCAAAAGAAAAGATGGGGATACTGATTAGACGTCAAAATTTTGTTTGTTTTCTTAGTGATAACCTTTTAATAAGCACAGCCATATGAGAATTCAGTAAATTTGTGAAGCTCTCAGTGTCCTCATGGATTATTTGGAAGTCATTATCCTTGATTTTGTATGTCTGTATTGACCTGATCGAATCGTTCATATCCAGAAGAGTATTTTTTTACCCCTTACTTAGGCAATTTAATTTACACGAGGTGCAATGACCTCTTGAGAAGATACTAGACATGTATTTCTTATTAGACAACTTGTTGAGTACCCAAAATTTCTTTATTTGGTTTCCTTGCACTTTTATCATTAATGTTTTTCCATTCTTCGTGGGCCTGTAAAGATTCAGACTACTTGTTTTTAAATTTTATCTTTTTTGTGTAGTGTCATGTATATATTATGCAATGAAGAGCCCCTCTGGATGAGTCTATGCATACGAATTGTTAATCGGCAGTTGGAGTACAAAGGCTCGTGGAAGAAAACAGCTTTGCATCAGTATACTATTTTTTTGTGTATTTCTTCCCTTTGTTATCATTTTTTCTGCAATTCTGATATTGTGTAATTTTTGTACAAGTCTGATAGTTTCATTTGTTTCATTGTTTACATTGTGCTTAGACTTGATTTGCCCCATATATATATTGAAGAATCTCAAAAGAAACCACTTCACTTTGACGGTATCTAATTTTAGAATATTTGTTTTGAATTTTGTTTGATGATAATGGCCTACTTGTTTTGATGGTCTATCACCTCTTGCAGGATTCACTTCTTTATTTCTATACCGGAGGTTATACCGATCTTATACCACACTAAATGGATTTAATTTCGATAGTGGAAATGTGGATAGAAAGGAGAATATCTCTCTAAAAGAGTTTCGTGAGGCATATGATGCTCAGAAACCAGTACGTCAGCAGTTATTTTCCATCGGTCTCATATTTGCACATATGAATGAAATGTGCTATTTATTTACTTGTCTATGTTTACTTTCAAAGCATTGTTCATACTACATGACCCTGATAGGTTAATGTTCCCTGTTAAATGGCTGTATCTTTTTTTGGTTCTTTATTTATTTACTCTCTTGTTATAGCCTCTATTGTTATGCAAATTTTTATTTTCCTTTCATCAGGAAAATATTAATGTACAAATTTCCGGTTATTGCTTAGTCTCGTCAATCTATCATTTGATTGTGTTTATGACAATGATATAGTTTATTTTCTCAAGATTGATGATTTGTAACAGGTTTTGATCAATGGATTGGCTGATAATTGGCCGGCAAGGAAATCATGGACAAGTGAACTGCTTTTATTGAAATACCCAGATATAAAGTTCAAAATATCACAGAGGAGTTCAAGAAAGATCACTATGAAGTTCAAGGATTATATTTCATACATGAAAGTTCAGCATGACGAAGATCCTCTATATATTTTTGACGAAAAGGTCTGTTAATTATACTCATTATTCACAATTCAATGTTAAATTTCTTATGATAGTTAGTGAAAATCTGTAATTCTGTCAATGCAGTTCGGGGAAGCTGCTCCAGACTTATTGAAGGATTATAGTGTGCCTCAGCTATTTCAGGAAGACTATTTTGATGTGCTTGATAGCGAGCAACGACCACCTTTTAGATGGCTTATAATCGGACCAGAGAGATCTGGGGCCTCCTGGCATGTTGATCCATCTCTAACTAGTGCCTGGAATACACTCCTCTGTGGCCGTAAAAGGTAACACCTAATGTGGTTGACATTTAACTCTCTCTCTCTCTCTCTCTCTCTCTCTCTCTCTCTCTCTCTCTCTCTCTCTCTCTCTCTCTCTCTCTCAGAACTAATATAAATATTTTTTTAATAGGTGGGCATTATATCCTCCTGGAATAGTTCCATTAGGAGTGACTGTACATGTAAACGACGAAGATGGTGATGTCAATATTGAAACTCCATCTTCCCTTCAGGTATTCTGTCTACAAAAATCTACATTTTTAATCCTCTTTATTTTTTATTTTTTTTGCATATATTTATTTTTGTCGAGTATTACTTTATGTCTACATTTTTTTGCAGTGGTGGCTGGATTTTTATCCTCTTCTGTCTGAATATGACAAACCCATAGAGTGCACCCAGCTTCCTGGCGAGACTATATATGTCCCAAGTGGGTGGTGGCATTGTGTATTAAATTTGGAGACAAGTATTGCTGTCACACAGAATTTTGTGAATTCTAAAAACTTTGAATTCGTGTGTTTGGATATGGCTCCTGGTTATCGACATAAAGGCGTTTGCCGGGCAGGGTTGCTTGCTCTTGATGAAGGTGGTTTTCAGAATGTTGAGAAGAACAGTATTAGCATGCATAGTGATGACATCAACAGGAAAGAGAAAAGGGTGGGAATGTGCCACTCCATTGAGGACGCATGCAATGGGAACGGTACCAAGGGATTGTCTACAAGTTGCAGTCTGAGTAATCTGGAATATTATTATGATATAAATTTCTTAGCTATGTTTGTTGATAAAGAGAGGGACCACTACAGTTCTTTATGGAGCTCTGGCAACAGCATAGGACAACGAGAAATGAGAAATTGGTTGTGCAAGCTTTGGGTTGGAAAACCAGGACTCAGAGACCTAATATGGAAGGTATTACCTTTCTTGTTTGTTTGTTTCTTCATTGTTATATGTTGCAGCCTTTCTTGAGTGGAACTAGTTTCATGGAATTAATATTATTACCACTTTAGCTAATACTATACTGACTACCGAGTCCCTAATCCTGGAATGCCGGATGGATTTGAGGTTGAGTTCTGCATGAAAACGGTTGGTATTTGAGATGATTCCAAGGTCTCCACTGTCCAGATCATAATATCTCTGCCAAAAGAGATGTCCAAGAGTGATATTTTTTAGTGTTAATGATTTTTATTAATCATGATCTACCATATGCTTGACCTTTCTTAATGTTTGGGGGCCCATTCTGGTTCTGACCTTTCCTGAACAGAATCACTGCATTGATTTGTACCATATTAGGATTGATCCATTTTGTCATCCATGTTTGTGATAGAGGTTTTCTATGACCTTTTTTATTATTGTGCAACTTAAAATCCTATCTTTTGCATAAATGCCATTTTAATTAATTCGTTACCAGGGAGCCTGTCTAGCACTCAGTGCTGATAAATGGTTTGAACGTGTGGAAGAAATTTGTGTCTTTCACGAGTTGCCTTCACCTACCCATGACGAGAAACTTCCTGTTGGCACTGGTAGCAATCCTGTAAGTCTTGTACTCGGATTTGCTTGTTCAAGGGATTCAAGATTCATTGGTTCCTATTGGATCTATTCTGTCAGACCTAGCAGAGTTATATTCTTAGTAGGAGGGAGTGGTATGTACCACTTGGAACTGACAAACTTGCTGTGCAATTTTATTACAGGTTTACCTTGGTGCTGACTATGTAATAAAAATATTTGTTGAAGGAGGCCTGGAAACATCTCTTTATGGTTTAGGCACTGAGGTATGATTTCATTGTCCTGAACTGTAGCTCTTGGAATGGTCCTCCCCTCTCCTCCAGTTTTACCGATGTAGACTTATTTTGGTCACAGCTTGAGTTCAATAATCTACTTCAGAATGTTAACTCTCCTTTGAAGAATTACATTCCTACTGTATTGGCCAGTGGGATTCTGCTTTCTGATAATGGATCATATAGAGTATTGCCTTGGAATGGTAGCTGCATACCTGAGGTGATCGACAGCTGCAGTCTGTCATTAAATCTTAAAGAAGTTGATTATCCATTTGGGATATGGAGCAAAAAACAATTCGAATATCAAAATGCTCAAAAGCCATCATTTGATTCAAGTTCTTTTATGTGGCCCTACATCGTGACAAAAAGATGCAGAGGGAAAATATTTGCTGAGCTGTAAGTGTTACTCTACCACTAATATTTTCTGTAGTGTTTTTTGAAGCATAGCCTGCTTCATTGGCTCAAATCAGTATGCATGCATTTCTTTTAGCCGTGGCTTTGACATCTTTTGATCTGCAGAAGAGACAACCTTTCATCAGAAGAGGCCTTAAATCTGGCTTCTTTTTTGGGCGAACAGCTGTGTAGTCTTCACCTTCTACCCCGTCCATCTCCTCAAGACTCAATACTAAGGGTTAGAGAAGATCAAGCGCAGCTATCATATGGCGATGGATTAGAAAATATTACCACTCACATTGACAATCCAGCTGAATGGAGATTATTTATTAGCATTTTAAACCAGAAAAGGAGGAATGTCTGTTGCCGCCTGACTGAATGGTATGAAAGCGTTTCATTAATTTTTTGAGCTTCACGTTTCACGAAATGAACTTTGTTATTACTGTGCAACCATGATAGTGCTTTTGCCTTTTTCTTAGTCATTGGCTATGCATGCACTTCCAGTTATAAAATTTCTGTGCATTTTTATCTTCAAACGCCCCCCCTCCATCAGTGATGTGATACAACATTCCAAGTGCTCCATGGCTGAATTAAAAACCCAGAATTGCTTAATCTTCCAGTGCTCACTCTTGGTGGAGAGCTTTTGGAATCTCCATTCTAAAAGTTGAGAACTTGTAATACTAAATGTCTTTTGTTAATCATCTGATATGAGAGAAGTGATACTACACGCATAGACCCTTCAAAACATGTAATTCTTTTGTGACTGGTGATTTGTAAGACTAGAATTATAGATCCGTTGAACACGAGATTTCGCTAAACTAATTTATTAACAACAGGGGTTAACCAGTTGAAATACTCATATCTCACACCCATTAAAATTTTTAGCACACCGTCCAGTAGCCACCAGTTGATAAAATTAATGAATGCTGGTGATATCATCAACTGGACAATAGTTCTTTCTAATTGATCGAGTCTGGTTGTTTTCCCTATTTTAATCTTCTGGCACGAGCTTTTAGAGGCTGAGATCCATCACTCTCTCTGGCTTTATTCACATCATTGAAACATAAATATTATTAAGTTTCTGTATCCTTTATAACTCTGTTATAATTACTACGTTTTTTTTCCTTTGATCTTTTCTTTAATTTACTATCTTTATTTGTTTGCAAATTGTTGGTTTGATAAACATTAGGTATAATAAATTAGTTTGATATAAACTACGATTTTGGTATTTTTCTTGAAATTTTGTCAGGCATTCTGAAATTGCTGAAATCTCTTTTACATTCTTTGCGAGTGATTAGTGTCTTATGCATGTAAACTCTTCAGAAGTAAGTGTACTTACTTGGACACAGCTGTTTCACTTTATACGTCATTTAGTGAAAATTATGTTTCTTGATTGAATGATTGGTACTGGATTCAACAGTTGGAGTAGTCCAGCATCTTCTTAGACAGTTGATTTATTACCACTTGGGGAGGGAGATCAAATATGTTTTGTCATGAATTTGTTACATCCATTTGCAATATCAAACTCCCACATTTTCTGTTTTCTACAACTTTGCATTATTGGTGATATTTTTCATATCCTCTTCATCTAAAGTCAGAAGCATATTTTACTTCTATTTAAGTTAAAATAATGAGAGCAGACTTATCATATTTCATATGATGCCTCTTATAGTTTTATTCAACTTACATGAAGGTGGAAGGTGCGCAACAGCATTCTTTGTCGTTGCGTGAACTGTTAGGAGCTTAAGTTATTTTAAAATCTGTGCTTCCTTCCAATCTTGCAGGGGTGATCCTATTCCTAGCAAACTGATAGAGAAAGTCGACGATTACATCCCTCATGACTTGACCATATTCATTGATATATTTGAGGTGATCATAGCTGTTGCACTATTAATAATATCTTCAGTTTTTTTCTGTTCCTGAGATCCACTTGTGAACTTTATTATTGACACTTATTAAATATCTACAACCTGTAATGCATATATTTAATCTTTTTTCTGTGAAGAATGCTTCAGAAGCTTGCAAATCCTGCACCACCTGGATACACTGCGATGTTATGGATGATAACATATACATGGCACCATGTTGCCCAGCTTCTTTATCAGGGGAAATTGCTTCCGATCCTTTCTTGGCAGAAAGAGGTCATGTGGATAGCTCTAACAGAAGCAGCAGGCAAAACTATTCTTGGTATCCTAGCCACATCCTTGACTTTAGTGATTTATCTATAGGTGAGGCTTTTTTCCTTAATGTCTGAGTTTTCTCAACTTCATTTTGTTCTTCCTCGGGAAGATATCTTTGCCTGGTACTTCTGTAAGCAACACTCCAGCTTTCGTAGTTAAATAGATTGAAGAGGAAGTATGAAGTATTTCGTTCAAATTTAGATTTCGGCGTTCAGTTGATAATTTTTTGAACAATAATAAAGTAAATTTGAACTTGTGGTGAAACTATTTGGATGAGTTTGTATACCAAGGAATGTGCTTCTTAATGTTAACTACCAGTCGCCTGACCAAATTACTCATAAAAAAAAATTGTTTTTGTAATTCTGAGGATGAAAAATTGACTTGATATAGGGGCATGCTAAATTTGTGTGTTTTCCTGGAGCTATCTTCTTTTTTTTCCACCTGGAGGTATCTTATGAAATCTCTTATGTTATCTCATGTAAATAATGTCAATTCTCGGCTTGCACAATATATATTTGTGGTGCAGTATATTGGTGCCTTATTGGAACTATCAGAATTGGAACTAGTCTCTGATAGTCTTGGAATCAAATTCCAGATCTCCTTTGTGTTAATTTTACATTCAGTACAAGACTCGGATATGATGGCTAACATACTCACACCACTGTGGATATAAATTCAGTGGTTCGATATCAAGAAATATTTGATGGATATGATACATTGGAAGATATATTTCATGTAGATATTCAGCTTGAATGCATGAAAACATGTGTGGTATATGTATGTTACATGTAGAACCAATTCTGACGGGTATTTGTTGTATAACGAGTTCGGCTCCTGGTGTAGCATGGATCAAACCGAAGATTTGATGTGCTTTGTTGACAATGCTCATCTCTTGTGCATGCTGGTCTTGCATGTACATCCTTTACTGTTCTATTTTTCACCAGCCGATTTGATGACATAATTCTATTCTACAGGGGATCCACTCCTTG
Organism: Haberlea rhodopensis; assembly: GCA_907163345.1. Taxonomy (NCBI): domain Eukaryota; kingdom Viridiplantae; phylum Streptophyta; class Magnoliopsida; order Lamiales; family Gesneriaceae; genus Haberlea; species Haberlea rhodopensis. Next base: position 173,466 of record CAJQUN010000583.1, read on the forward strand.
ACCTAATCCCAATATATCTTGATGTCTTCCGAGGAGATTCTCTTCTCTTGAATCACTTCCTTAGCAGCTACAGGCGTCCATTTGTGAGAGAAGAATCACTGAAAGAGTCGGTAGAAGATAGCAGGTTTGGTCGACCCTCGTACAGAGCAATGTAAGTCAGATTTACAACCCTTTTGTCCCTAAATTGATCTTATACTCAACTATCATGAAAACACAGCTTCTTATTTGATGTTTTTTTTAATCAATTACTGTTCAATTATCAAACTTTTGTTCTTGTTGGAAATGTTTCGTTATTTGCTTTTCAAATGTGAGCCCTTACTTATTTGTTTGGATTGGTTAATGTGTATTCAGGTGCTATTGTATTTTGCATGATGACAACATTCTGGGAGCAATTTTCAGTCTCTGGAAAGAATTAAGGTTGTCAAATTCATGGGAGGAAGTTGAGGAAAAAGTTTGGGGAGAACTAAACCGTTACGCCAGTAGTCGTTGATTTGTTTGATTAGTACAAAAAAGGTAGATCCTACTATATTTGGGCAGTGCCAACTTTCGAGAAGTATTTTTTCAGTGTATCACGATGAATTTATACACATACATTAATACATACACTCACACACGAAGTTTAATTATTTGATTCATTGGGACGTTTGCGTTTTATCCTCTGAGCTAAAGGCGTAAACTGCTGGTTCTCTGAGCTAAGGCGTAAACTGCTGGTTTATGTGTAACAAAATATAGAGTGCAAATAATATTTATCATAAAGAAATTACCTTTCGAAATCTCTAATGCATTAATTTTTTTTAAATCTTGTGTTTTAGTGATGATTTATTTAATTTTTTTGTTCAAAAGCTACTAAATAAATATTAACATATGTATAAATATAATAAATTATAAGATAATAATGTATAACAAATTATAAGATAATAACGCAGACATCAAATCGGTAGTGTACGACAGCTGGGTTGTGGGTCAGTTGGGTGTGCGTGGCTTCAACCCGATATGTCATCCATTAACTTCATTTCAAACTCCATTCTAATGAGCTTTGAACGGGTCTCATTTGTATAATAATTTAATATTAAAATATAATATTTTATAAAGAAAAAATATATATATTAATATATCAATTATATTGAGTTAGTATATAAATAAAATCGAAATTAGGCCATATAAATATCTTCCATGTACTAGCTCACTCTATGTACGTCAGTTTAATCATGCATACCATGTGTTAAGGTTGTCATAACGTAACTTGTCCAATCTTTTATCAAACTATTTTTTTTTACAATGTTTATCACACTATTGTTAGTTGTCCCCTAATGGATTATATCAACATATTTTATGATTATTTAATATAAATGTAATTACAATAAAATAATATGTTTAAAGATGACAATTTTATTTGTGTATGATTCTTGGAATTTTTATGACTCTTATGTCATTGCAGGCTTGCAATATTCTCAAGGAAAATATTTATATGGACCAGGTGTTTGTAAATATCAAAATATATAAATTTATAATTGTGTTGGTATTTGTAAGATCAGATATATGGAAGTTGAACCGTCTAATACATATTTATATAATAAACGTTATAAATTTAATTGGTAACTGATCTTACAGTTGCATAATAATTTAATTTGCATAAAAAAAAATTAATTCTCTGAATTTTCGCTTCCATCGTTCCCATCATAATCGGTTCCCATTCACACACAGTGTCTTCACTCCCACACAGAAATGGCTATACAATGCTCCATTCCCCATTTTACCCCTATCACACTCTATTTACTCCTGTCCACTTACCCTCTCTCCATTTTACCCTTCAACATCACCCATCTTCTTTCCCCATTTCCCGATTTCTCAGATTTCACTTCTCTTCTTTCCTCCACCACCGTCGCCGCCGATCTTGCCAACCGCTCCTCCCTCACCCTCCTTGTTGTACCCAATTCCCATCTCCGCTCCGCCGTACGCCCCTCTTCCGCCACCCTCGCCGATGTCCTCCGCTACCACGTTCTTCTGGAGTATATTTCCTGGTCCGACCTCCGCCTCCTGCCCTCTAATGGCAGAATCGTCACCACTCTCTTCCAGACTACCGGCCGCGCCACCTCCAACTCTGGAAGTATCAACATTACCTCTGATTCCAACTCCGGCGACGTCACCGTCCATTCTGTAACCTCTAATGCCACCATTCTCTCTTTAATTGAAACCATACCCTACAACGTGTCAATCTTCTCGCTTAGTTCACTGTTAAACCCTTTCAATCTCGATCTCATGGCTTCCGAAACCCGCCCCACTCTGGGGTTGAACATCACCAAAGTTCTGATCGATGGGCACAATTTTAATGTGGCGGCATCGATGCTTACCGCCTCCGGTGTTGTTTCCGAGTTTGAAGCCGACGAGGGCGGAGCTGGGATAACACTTTTCGTTCCTACCGATGAAGGGTTCGCCGATCTACCTTCATCTGCCAGATTTCAATCATTACCTGCGGAGAAAAAGGCGATGGTCCTGAAATTTCACGTCTTACACTCGTACTACCCACTGGGTTCTTTGGAGTCGATTGTGAACCCAGTTCAACCCACTTTGGCCACAGAGCATAATGGGGCTGGCAGTTTTACCTTGAATATCTCTCGGGTTAATGGGTCCGTCGGCATTGATACCGGAATAGTGCAGGCATCAATCACGCAGACAGTGTTCGATCAGAATCCTTTGGCCATTTTTGGGGTATCGAAAGTGTTGCTGCCCCGAGAATATTTCGGGAGGAATCCGATTGAGGTGAACAAGCCTAGTGACGGCGGTGGAGCTGTGGCTCAGCCACCGGATATTGCTCTTCCTCCGGGGGATTCTCTGGCACCGCCGAGTCTTTCATCATCACCGCCGGGGTTGGAAATGCGGACGGAGGCGAGTAACGCAATTAGGGTGCTGCGTACAGTATTGGGTTTGTGGTGCATTGGATTGTGTTGTCTGTTGCTATAGCTAGAAGATTGGTTGCTTCATTTGGAAATTGGGATTGTACCATTTTTTATTAAACGGAAGAACTGAATTTGGTGCGACAAATTACCGACATTGTTCAACTGGGAATCGAGCGTTCTTGAGGTAACAAAATTGTTTAAAAAGTTGTGTTTATATATATGCCAATACAATAATCTAGGCTAGGGGATGTCTATTTTTCATTCACGATTTAATTGTTAAAAAAATCATTTCTTGAATCTGTATTATTGCTGCTTGTATATAACTTGAAATTTTCTTGGATTATATTGTGGAACGTAATTTGATAACCAATTTTGAGTTACAAGTGACTCTAATTTTTAAGTTTTTATTGCAAATTCCAGTACAGTCCTTTTCGTTAAAAAATGTGCTCCATGTAGAAACAGATTGCAGAAAAGGCTGAATATGTTCTTATTTCAACAGAAATCTAGAAAAAATTGCAGCTTTTTCGGAACTTCGATTCAGTGTAGAAACTATGATGCAAAAGTTCCAAAATTTCTTATGCATATTTCTAACTCGTAAGAGAGAGCTAGAGATGTTCTCCTTTCTTGTTCTATTCTGGTAGTATCCATCTCTTGGAATTGTTGGTACCGTTTTATGGATTTCCTGTCCGCGTATTTGTTTATTTCTTTAATTCTCGTCTTTTTTATTAATTTGAATCTAGTAAGCTGGAGTTTCTAGTGGCATATGCACCCGTTTATGGAATAAGCCCAGTGAGCTCCCTTAGCAATAGGGGTATATTCACGTTCAATATTGGGAATAAACCCATGTTAGATGGTTGGATCTAATGGGACACTACTTTATGGGTAGGGATGACAACGGGGCGGGTTTGGGACGGGTTTGGCCAATCACAGGACTCGCCCTGCTACACATAAAACCCGGACCCGCCCCACCCCGCCTAGACCGCGAACCCGGCGGGTTTACCCGCCCCGCCCCGGTTTCATTTTTTTATTTTTTTAAATTTTAGCTAGAAATCAATTTTGAAACACAAAAATTGAGTTTTTGTTATTGAATTTCATGTTTTTCTATAGTAAATATTTATAATAAGCATTGCAAAACTATCTTTAAGCAACTAATATTTATTAATTTGCTCTCATTCTCTTCAAAATGTCCAACTTCTTTAATATGAACACATGAATTTTGATATAAAATTATATAATGGCACTTTATTGTTCAATCAAATAAGTAAAATGTATATTCAATATTAAATTTTTTTAAAAAAAAATTAAAAATGTATAGCAGGTGTGGGTCGGGTTCGGCCAATCCCAGGACTCGCCCCGCTTCCAAACCCGGTTGAAGCGGGTCCGGGACGGGTTCAGTGCGGGTCCGGGTTTAGACTCGCCCCATTGCCATCCCTATTCATGGGGTAACCAAGAACATTTCATTATATGAAATGTATCCACCCGAAAGAACTCCTAATCCATGTATCTATCTGCATGAATATCGCTTGTTTTCCCAATTATGTGGGTAGACATAAGATAAAGATAGATACATAATTTAAAACCGAGATTTGAACCACCCAAATTGAACCAAGTTCATCTTTGCACACATTGGTTTATGCCCCGGGTAATGGCGTGTAATTATACTTGAATGTTGGTTCCTTTCTCTTTGAATGCCACACTAGCCTTCCCTCCAAACGAGTTATTGCTAGTACAAGAGCAATATTCTAATGCTTAGTTGCATTAAAAGTGGAGCCTATATATCCAAATTAAATTTAAACCTTTGGCCGTAGCACGAGGGTATCATGCTAGCATCTCTATACCCCTTCCTTCTACTGTTTCTTGTAGGGCTTCATTTAGACCGCCTTATCATCAAATTGAGTAGAATATGTTTCATAACACAGTACTCATGTTTCGATCAAGATTCAGTCTTTTTTTAACACGTTAGGCTACACTGCTAATTGGTATTTTGAAAAGTGATTTGATCAAATATCACTTTTTTTAAAAAAAAAATTACATAATGATCGTCACACATACAAAAAAACAAAGGCCAAACAAATGTTAGAATTGAAAAGATTATATATCAAAATCTTGGACAAACAAATGTCATTCCCGCTGCTGATAATTTCTTTAGTCCTTTCAATCTTACAAAATGGCCATTTCATATTAAAACTAAGAAAAAGATATATTTTAGCCATACATTTTATGACTTTAATGTTTTTGCCATAAAAATTTCAATTTAATTTTGATTAATATCACGCAATTAGTTTTTGTCATCAATTTTATGGTTGTTTACTTCATGATACAGTTCAGATGCTAAAAGCTTAATTTTATTTTACTTCTGAAAGTTTCTTGTAGAAACTAGAATCACCGTGGCAAGAATAAGGCTGGTAAATAAATGATTTTTTGATGCTACCTCCAGGTATTGTGTTAAAGATCTATTCACAATGCATTGAGAATATTTTATTTGGAATATTCTCAATATAAGGTATGATGTATTTCTAAGAACAATATCGTTTGAGATAGCATGAAATAAACCGTAAATAAGTCTCTTACAATATTTTCTGTGTTCCTTAGAAGTTGTACAAAGATCACTTCTGGAATCTGGAGGCAGTGTACGGTCGAATTTGTACGAGAAAGGACACTTAGGCCCATTTCAAAACTAATTGGGCTTTGCTACTTTTATAGTAAGCGGCCCAGTACCAGACTTTTTTTTCCCTCAGCTCTTTGCGTTTGGAAATGAAGAGTGTTGATACTATTGAGTTTTGACACACGAATTCAAGAAACTTTGGTAAGAGGAGTTTTGATTCAAAAGTCCCATCATTTCAATTTCATCTACAAATTTTCTGCAAATAATTAAAATATAATTTTGAGAGAATGTTATAGTATTTAATAAATTTTTGAGCCTTCATTTTATTATTATTATTATTTTTTTAATAAAATGGTAAAATATAAGGATATTTCAATATTCTCGGAGGAACCAAAGAACGAAAACGTTGTATTCTTCGAGTTTTGATCCAACGGTTCTACACAGCATAAGTTTATCTAAATAGGGGAGAGACGTGGGTTCGAATCCATATCATCGTAAAGCCGCTCCTTGTAATAAAAATATATATATATTTGTGTTTATTGTCTAATTATTACATTTTTGTTCTCCTTTTATCAAATTCTATTATTTAGTCAGCTTCCAGTTGTCCGTTGTCGACAAAGTTTTAGTCAAACTGAACTTTGACCTTGTAATTATATATATATATAGATGTGTGTATTTTTCTAAATTTTTTTTTGTATTTTAATTTGTATCTACCAACTTTTTTCATTCGATTTGTTAATAGTGGATCTTTAAGATCTTAATATAACTAAATTCATAACAAAATAGGATTTGAATATACAAATCAAAGTTAAATTAAATGCTACATTTGTGGCATTACATTTCACTATTTCAACCTCCATGCATCCCAGAAACCTATTAAATACTTAATTTATCAAATTTTGTAAATACACTTAATTTTTTTGCTTGGCATATTTTGCTTTAAGCGTGACTCGAACTCAAATCTATTTAAAATAAATAATTAATTTTTTATTGACATGCAAAATCTGGAAGCGTAGTTTTTTCAACAGCTATAATATAAAAAAGACTTCAAAAAAAGTCATCATTTGTTATGCAATATAGACAATTTAATATGGATTAATATAAAATGATTAGGTAGCAATATATTTAAAAATACATTCAATTACGTAAGAGAGTGAAAGAATTAAGAAGGGGATTGTACAATAAGACAACAGCAAAATGGGGGGACTGAATGTGATAAGCCTATGACTATTGCCCACTTGCTTATATCACATTGATTATTTTATTTTTTTAAATCTTAAAAGTATTTTTAAAAGTAGAAAATTTGACGATCTGTTCTTTTTAAAAATTATTTAATTAAACAATAATATATTGACTCTTTATCTCGTCAATGGGCCAACTACATATATGAAAATTAGCCGATGTCAATCGTCAATTGGAAAAACAAATAAACTAATCAATTTGGATTTGAATTTGCTTGGTCGTCCATTTCCATTATTTATCAGCTTTTTTTTTTTTTTTTTTTACTGGGGTTGGGGCCAAAAATTTTGCGTCTAGCGTAACTCGAACTCAAATCTGTCCAAAATGAATAATGAGTTTTTTACTATCAGACTAAGTCCGTAAGCGAGATTCCCTTGAAAATATTTGTCATGTGTTTACTTGTTTTTTTATGGTTGTGGTAACTCGCAGTCCAAAAATAAATACCTAATTTAGGCTTTATAACTTTATACTTTATCGCAAATGAAAGGTGGTATAAATAACCAATATTTTCGACAAATATAGAGAATTACATTACATTTATTCCCATAAAAATATAGGAAGAGAACTCATTTAAATATATATATAGTCAAAAACATGAAGAAAAAAAAAACAAAATGTCATATGGCAGGATTATGTATTTTTAACGTGGATGCTCATAATATGTCACATAATTAATTAATCGAACAAAAAATAATCAAATGATATGGTCAAACCATAAAAAAAAATATATCAATTTCTAAAAATAATGAATTCTATTTAATAAAAATTTATGAAATTTATAATTATTCTTAATATTAGAATTTTTAGAATTTAAATTAATAATATTAAAAACAATGAAATTTTTAATTGCAGGATCAAACGTTTGTCGTTTTTATAGAGCAGTCCAAACGCTACGTTTCAATCACTCTACAAGCATGAACAATTATTGTATTACAACAATTTAATAATAAAAATAATATCATTAATAAAATAATAAAAATAATATCATTAATAAGAAGTTATGGACAAGACAATAACTCATCATCTAATCAGATTTACAATCACAATCTTAATCATTCGAAGTAAACATATTATTATTTCAATCATTATTTCTTATCATATCTAATAATACTAATAATAACGGTATAACTTATCAGTATAATCATATCATTCAAAATAAATGGAGTCAATGTATATCATTAACATTCATAAAAGGACTAGTTCAGTAGCATATATTTTCTTATTTTTCTCTTTAATTTCTTGAAATTGTAAATTTATTTTTTGATTTTTTAATCCAGTATGTGATTACATAATTATCGTTTTACCAAATGTTGTAATATATGTATGATGTGAAAATGGCCCACTGTAGAGCCTTCGACCTTAGTCAGCTGTTAAAGATTCATGTTTATCTTTATGATGATTCGGGTTTGGGTCAGAGCAGTTATTATCCCTGAAACCCGAAAATTCTTTGTGCATTTTCGCCTACCCCTTTCCTTCGAGTCCCTGCCTTCAGCGGTGGTTGGCCGTGAGTTTAGTACTCCGGTTGTGAGTGGTTTCCGACGCTGGCCGTGTGAAAAGCTTGGTGCTTTTGTGGCTGTGTGCTTCCGGCAGTGTCTTCGGGCAGCGTTCGGGCTGTGTGCTCGGGCAGTGTTCGGGCAGTGTGTCTCGGGCAGTGCTCTCGGGCAGTGTGTGTCTCCATCTGTTGGATACGATACCTTGGTTCCCCGGTGACGACGTTGATAGGATACCCAGCTCGACCTGAGCCCTATTTTCTAAACTCTTGTTTGCATTTCAGTTTATTGTATTTTATTGAAATTGTATACTGTGAGTGCTTTGTTTCTTGATTGCAGGTTAACAATCGGGATTGAAAAGCGGAACGTACACCTTACAGTGGTATCAGAGCGTTCCGTGCCTGGTGGAGTGCTCGGTTGACCTCGGGCAGTGCTCTTTTGGTCTCGGGCTGTGCTCGGTGGACTTCGGGCAGGAGCAGTAGGCTTCGGGCAGACCTCGGGCAGCGACTGGTGTGCTCGGTGGTCTCGGGCAGTGCTTTGGTAGGGCTTCGGGCAGCGGCAGTGGGCTTCGGGCAGCGGCAGTAGGCTTCGGGCAGCAGCAGTAGGCTTCGGGCAGCGGCTGGTGAGCTCGAGCAGCGGCTGGTGAGCTCGAGCAGCTACTGGAATCTCGGGCAGATTCCGGGCAGGCGCTTCGGTGCTTCGGGCAGTGTGGTTTCGTCACCCCAGAGCTTTGTCTCTGGGTAGTAAGTGATTATTCTAACCCTTTAATCATTTTTTACTATCTTGTTTCTAGGTGTAATTGTGTCCCTTACCCGTAGGAAAATCTCAATCTGAAGCCCCATGCTCGTACACCGTTGAGTGTATTGTGATCTTGTGGGTGATTGCGATTTTTCCTTCCCTTAGCTTGGTTAATTCTTTCATTGTGTTTTGTGCCTTGTGGTCCTTGCTTCTGCTGTTTGGTTGTTGAAATTGTGTGTGCCTCTCTGCTTAGTTGTGATGGCTTCAATTTCTGGATATAACCTTGAACCGTTTAATGGAAAATCTGATTTTTCTATATGGCAACAAAAGATGAAAGGAATTTTAATACAACAAAAAGTATTTAAAGCTATTGACAGTAATTGGGCTGAGAACATTACTACTGCTAAGAAACTTGAAGATGACGAATATGCTTATTCTTCTATTATCTTGAACTTGTCTGACTATGTGCTCAGGAAGTGTGGTAAACTATCATCTGCTAGAGAACTTTGGGAAAAATTAGAAGAAATGTTTACTGAAAAATCTTTGCCTAGTAAACTTTTCTTGTTGGAAAAAATTTTCAGATTCAAGCTAGACTTGAACAAAGACGTAGATGAGAATTTAGATGTGTTTACTAAGTTAATTCAAGATATTAAATTGGCAGGAGATAAGAACATTGACGACTATTCACCTATTGTTCTTCTAAATGCTATTCCTGAGAATTATAGTGATGTAAAATCCGCCATTAAGTACGGTAGAGATTCTATTACATTGGATACTGTAATGAACGGCTTGAAAAGCAAGGAATTAGATTTAAAAGTTAACAAAGGTAATAGGCAATCTTCTGGTGAAGTTATGCATGTTCGTGGTAGATCACAACATAGGCATAATAACAATAACCAATATCAAAAAGGTGATAAAAGAGGAAAGAGTAAGGCTAGATCGAAATCTAGGTCTAGTAAAAGAAAATGTTACAATTGTGGGGACCCTAATCATTTCATAAAAGATTGCTCTAAAAAGAAAAACCAGAATAAAAATGGGAATCAGACAAATGAACAAGCGAACATTGCTTCTACCTCTGGGGAAAACATGGGGGATATTTTTATGGTGACTGAATTATGTGATTCTGTGAACTCTGTGCTTTCATTACCTGTGTGTGAAAATGAATGGCTTGTTGATTCAGGTTGCACTTATCACATGACACTACTTAAAAATTTGTTTTCTAGCTACAGAGAAATTGAGCATGCTTCTGTTTCTATGGCCAATGAGAAATTGTGTAAAGTTTCTGGTATTGGTGATGTTTGTCTGAAATTTGAATCTGGTTATTCTATGACTTTGAAAGATGTTAGACATGTTCCTGCTTTGTGCAATAACTTGATGTCCTGTGCAGCTTTAGAGTCTGATGGTTATGAGGGTAAATGGGGAAATGGTTGCATGAAATTATGCGGGGGTCTTTGGTAGCTTTTAAAGCTGAGAATATGAGGAATTTGTATGTTTGCAAAACAGTCTGTGATAAAATCTGTGCTAATTCCGTGTCAGATGATTTAACTGATTTATGGCATAAAAGGTTAGGTCACATGAGTGCTAAAGGATTAGAGATTTTACACAAGGATGGTTGTTTTGGTAGGGATAAATTGTCTTGCATGACTTTTTGTGATTCCTGTGTGTTAGGCAAACAACAAAGAGTTAAATTCCCTATCTCCCTTTCCCCCAATGTGACTAAGTGTTCTGATATACTTGAATACCTGCATGCTGATGTTTGGGGACCTTCACCTGTCCCAACTCAAGGTGGTAATAGGTATTTTTTGTCTATCATTGATGATTACTCTAGAAAAGTGTGGATTTTTCTAATGAAGAATAAATCTGATGTTTTTGATAAGTTTAAAAACTGGAAGATTTTAATTGAAAACCAAACTGGAAAAAAGATTAAACGGCTTAGGACTGATAATGGAATGGAATTCTGTAATATCTTGTTTGATGACTTGTGCTGTGAATCTGGGATTCTGAGACACAAGACTGTGCCCTATACTCCCCAGCAAAATGGTGTTGCTGAGAGGATGAACAGAACTTTACTCGAGAGAGTTAGAAGTATGCTTACATCTTCTGGACTCTCAAAGAAGTTCTGGGGCGAAGCTATCGTGACAGCTTCTTATTTGATAAATAGATCCCCTTCCGTGCCTTTGAATGGTAAGTGTCCCGAAAGTGTTTTTTCTGGTAAGCAGCTAGATTTTTCAAATCTTAAAGTGTTTGGTTGTTCTGCCTTTGTGCATAGGAAAGGAGACAAACTTGAACCTAGGTCAGTTAAGTGCGTCTTTCTTGGTTATCCTGAGGGTGTAAAAGGATATAGGCTGTGGTTAAGATGTGAACCTGGTTTTAAAACTATTATAAGTAGGGATGTCATTTTTAATGAATCTGAAATGCCTTGCTTGATTCCATCCTTGCCTGAATCTGACTGTGTGTCTGAGACTACACCGAGCAAGGTGGAGTCTTTGCCTATTATTACCCCTGTTATTGAAAACGATGTGGTCACTAATATGAATCATGAGAACTTGCCTGTTAATGAACCTGATTTGCATGAAAATGTTGACGAACATGTGCATAATGAATTGATTGCTGATGAACATGAAGATCTGCATGATTATATGTTGACTAGGGATAGAGTTAAGCGAAATGTGAAACAACCTGCTAGGTTTAATGATTTTCACCTCACATCGCATGTTTTCAATATGTTTGAGTCTATTGATAATTGTGAGCCTAAGACCTATAATGAAGCTTTGAAATCTAAAAATGCTGTGCATTGGCTTAGTGCCATGAAAGATGAAATGCATTCTTTAGTTGTGAATCATACATGGAATCTTGTACCTAAACCTGTTAATTGCTCTTTGGTAGATTGCAAATGGTTATTTAAGGTAAAGAATGAAGTTGATTCTGTTAGATATAAAGCTAGGCTAGTTGCAAAAGGTTTTACTCAAAGAGAGGGTATTGACTATACTGAAATCTTTGCTCCTGTTGTTAAGTTTACTACTGTGAGAATTTTATTATCACTTGTTGCTCACTTTAATTGGGAACTTAAACAGATGGATGTTAAAACCGAGCATGGTGACTTAGATGAAAAGATTTTCATGAAACAACCTGATGGTTTTGTTGACTCAAAGAACCCTAATCATGTTTGTTTGCTTAATAAATCTTTGTATGGCCTAAAGCAGTCACCTAGGCAATGGAATAAGAAGTTTGATGAATGCATGCTTACCTTAAAATTTAAAAGAAGCTCTTTTGATCATTGCTTGTATTTTAAGGATAAAATGCCAGTGCCTGTTTTCTTGTTGATTTATGTGGATGACATGTTGATTGCTAGTCCTTGTCTGAAATCCATTGAGCATATTAAGAACTGTCTAAGTGATAAATTTGATATGAAGTTCTTAGGAGATGCTAGTAGAATCCTAGGCATGGACATTGTTAGAGATAGGAAGGAATCTACTCTCTGGTTAAAGCAAACTTCTTATGTAGAGAAAATTTTAAAGAAATTTTCCATGTTTGATGCAAAACCTGTTAACGTGCCCTTAGCTGCTCGTTTTGTGCTAAGTAAAGATCAAAGTCCCAAAACTGATGCTGACTTTGATGTCATGAAAAATGTACCGTACTCAAATGCTATTGGTTCTATAATGTATTTGATGGTTAGCACTAGACCTGACATTGCTTATGCTGTTAGTTGCTTAAGTAGATATATGTCTAACCCTGGTGTGATACATTGGAATGCTGTTAAGTGGTTGTTGCGATATTTGAAAAACTCTATGCATTACGGCTTATGTTTTTCTAAATATGCTGATGGTGTTAAGTTGAATGGTTATGTGGATTCTAATTATGCGAATGATAAGGACAATAGAAAATCTACTACTTCTTATGTTTTTACTTTGTGTGGAGCATGTATAAGTTGGAAATCTCAGCTGCAGCATATCGTTGCCTTGTCGACAACGGAGTCTGAATATGTTGCTGTAACAGAAGCTTTGAAGGAAGCTGTCTGGTTGAAAGGTTTGATCTCTGAACTTAGCTTGCTTGAAGGTAAGGTAGAGGTATTTTCTGATTCTCAGTCTGGTATTCAATTGTGTAAGAATCCTGTTTTTCATGACCGCACTAAGCATATTGATGTTAGATTTCATTACATTAGGGATGTAGTGGCTAAAGGATTAGTTAATCTTGAAAAGATTCCCTCTGAATATAATCCTGCTGATATGGGAACTAAGTGTTTACCTATTTCTAAACTTCAATCATGTCTTAAAATTTTGAATTTTGATACAGGTGATTGATTACTGGTGTTAACTATTTTGAGAGTATATAACTGATGTGTGCGTGTTATAGTATTGTTACCCCGGTTATTGACTTTAACCTCTTTGTGTTGGTTATTGTCTGTGTTCTTTGTCTGTACTGTGTGCTATGACAAGAACTTGGTCCACACAATGCTTTGTGTGTTGTGGGGACCCTTTGGGCGATGATGAGTCATCTATTGAGTATTCCTTACGTCGAGGTGGAGCCGGTATTGTGCCAAGGTGGAGATTTGTTGGGTTTTGGCCCATTACCACTTAATTGTTTGTTGGGCTTTTGGCCCTCTTCCTTACCAGCCCTAACCAAGCCCCCAATTTACTATCTTAGCCCTCACCCTTCATCTTCTCCCACCGAGCTCCAGAAGCTTCCTCCGCGAGTGCCTCTTCGGCTGGACCATCCTTGGAACTTGCACCCTCCTCTTCGTCTCCCTCGGTGCCTTTTAAGTTGGCTTGGTTCATGATGAGGTATTATCCCTGAAACCCGAAAATTCTTTGTGCATTTTCGCCTACCCCTTTCCTTCGAGTCCCTGCCTTCAGCGGTGGTTGGCCGTGAGTTTAGTACTCCGGTTGTGAGTGGTTTCCGACGCTGGCCGTGTGAAAAGCTTGGTGCTTTTGTGGTTGTGTGCTTCCGGCAGTGTCTTCGGGCAGCGTTCGGGCAGTGTGCTCGGGCAGTGTTCGGGCAGTGTGTCTCGGGCAGTGCTCTCGGGCAGTGTGTGTCTCCATCTGTTGGATACGATACCTTGGTTCCTCGGTGACGACGTTGATAGGATACCCAGCTCGACATGAGCCCTATTTTCTAAACTCTTGTTTGCATTTCAGTTTATTGTATTTTATTGAAATTGTATACTGTGAGTGCTTTGTTTCTTGATTGCAGGTTAACAATCGGGATTGAAAAGCGGAACGTACACCTTACAGCAGTGTTCAAAAAATCTTTTAAAAGTTCACTCCCATATAAAAAAAATAGAACTCGACATCATCAAAAGACTTGGATATCCTTGTGTTGCAAAATGAAGAAGACTTGTGGATTTCGGAGATCAGTAGCTTGACTCTTAACGTTGGTACATAATATTTTTTCATTTATTATAAAATATGATTCCATAATCTCATTTTGCATATGTTTTAATTTACAATTTATTATTAATCTCATTTTGCGTATTTATTATTATTTTATATAAATTCGCACTAACATAAACGTGAGAGCCATTTTCAGAACCATATACGTGAGAATCTTTTAAAAATATAATTAACATGAAATAAGTTTGAATATCGCAATTTATTTCAGATCATTAATTTAAATTTCTAATCATAATTTTAAAAATTACCTAGAACTGAATCATTCCAATCTCGTAAAATTCATTGAAATTGTGTATTGCTATTAAAATGGTCTAAACTCAGTCCCAAAGAAAATTAATACTTATATATATGTATATATATGTATATGTATATATACTAAAATACCCTGTCAGATATTATGTTTTTGTTGGAAGTGATGTACTCAGCAAATCTTCTGGATGCTCGGAGAGGTGCACTGTTTATAACATAACCAACCTGACATTGACACACACATGATGCAACCCCTCATGTCAACATATCGTTTAGTACGAAAGTTTGCACAATCACTATAAGAAAATAAAGTTTGCGTCTCTGCTACAAGCTATAACTTTTAGCAAAATGGTAAACGTTTGATCTTAGCAATTGATATCATAGCAAGATCATAGGTTCGAGCCTACCCATAAGTAATTTATGGGGATTATGGGTGAAATGTTGGGGCTTCGATACGACAAGTTCTATGTGAGTTTGTAGACGAAGTGTCACTCACCGAGCCACCCACTAAGCAATTTCTGGTGGGATTATCGGAAGTGATGTACCCAATAATTCGATTCACTTTGAGAGATGCATCGTGTATGGTTTAATAAACCTGACACATTGACACTCACATGATATATTACATAATGCCCACATGTCGCTTAGTACGAACAATTCCGCTGTCACAATAAAGATATTAAGTTACATCTTTGCTAACAACTAATAAATTAGGAAGAATTTGAACTTAATAGTTTTTATTTTTAATCAAATTATAAAACTCATTGTCCCTAAAATAACAAAAAAATAAAAAACAAATAAAAAATTATATAAAAAAAATTTAAATATAAAAGATATTGAAATATAGCCAACTAAAACACTAAAGCTGCTGCAATAATGTATTATTATTCTTATATTAAGTGGCCACACAACTACTCCACCCTCTTTAATTTAAATATATACAACTAATCATAATATTAATTACTCCTATACATTCATTTTAACTCAAAAGTCAAGTGGAGCAAGTGACATGTTTGACAAAGTGTTAATGGTTCAGGGAAATTTTGGTATTGCCACGTGTCTTTTGGATGATGTGTCATCTCATAGTCATAATCCTAATCTAACGGTGGCCTGGCACGTTTCAAAATAAAAAAAAATTACTGATATTTTTTTCCTCGAAAAAAACATTCTTAATAAAAAGAAATTAGAGAAAGTTGGGAACAATATATTATTCATTTGCAAAGTGAAATGATGATGTACTTCTTCCCGTCATCATTTATTATGTCAAATTTATTAAATCAAAATATACTAGTCTAATACGAGCTCACGTTCACTTTAAAAAGATTCGAGATTGAGTATCGCAATGTATAAAAAAATATTTAACACATCTCATTCTAACAAAAGAAATAATACGTTAGTCTAAATAGGGTTTGTCTTGGGTGCACCCGGTGTTTGGTGCACCCAATACACATATGTATCTATACATACATATAGATACACATGTATGTGTCTTGGGTGCACCAAACACCGGGTGCACCCAAGACAGACCGTCTAAATAGGTCTATATATGTAATTTTTGGGGCAACTGTCCCAAAAAATTACATCTGACCAAATTTTAATTTATTCCTCAAAAATTATATTTTTACATTAAAATTATATTTTAACCCATAATATTTTGTTATCATTCAATTTTCTATATTTTTGTTTTTTTGCAAAACCTAAACAAAAAAATTATAAATTTATCGATATATACATATATATATATATATAATTCAATATAAATATAGTTTGGTGGATATAAAATAAAATAACAAAAACAAATAATAATAAATGTATGAATCAAAGCAGCCATTATTAACCTCTGCCTCTACATACACCAATTCACGCGTTTTTCCACTGCTGTCGTCCACAATTTCCATATCTAAAATTTTAAAACCTATTTTCGTTGGAATTTATTTATTATTTATTTCTATCTTTGAACTTCAGACTGCCGGTGCCATGAAAATATACAGTTGTTTATATAATATATAATTTTAAACTAAAATTGAAAAAACTATTAAAAAATTCAAGATTTTTTTTTTAAATTCAGGGGATAATTTTTGATGATCCTAAACTATATGTGTTATATAGTAAAATCATCCTATTATATTTCGATAATTCACAGATATAAATTTAAAAGAAATATATAATTTTGGCCCAATTATTTAATACTTTATAAAATTATTAATTTTGTATTTAAACGAATTTATAAAAAGTTGACTCTTCATGTTACGTGTGATAAGAAATAAGCTCATTCGCAGATTTCAAATTATGTTTCATTTTATATTATTGAAAATCTTTAAGGTACAAGATTTTCAAATGGTTGTCGCGTTTTATTTGTCTTTATTTAATAAACCAAAAAAAAAAAAGTCAAAATGAGACCATAAAATTCTTTATAGAGACCATCGACATTGTTTCAACTCCAAATTCAAAAGAAATTGCTGCCACTTCAAAAATTATAATTATTAGCATCGACGCACGTAAAAAATACGAAATTAAATTTAGAAAAAATGGAAAGATAAATAACATATTTAACAATTAAAAAAAGGGTTTACAATTAAAGTGTGGGATATGATATTTTTGGGTTATAAATCTTCACTAAAAATTATGTCATAGGACATCATAGGACATCATCAAACTATCTTGCATTATTGTACGAAGCAGATAATTATTGTCAATATTTAGTATTTGTTTTTTAAAATTACAAATGATCTTTATATTCGTAAGTGCCACCAAAAATAATCTTATGAATTTGAGGGGCTGTGGGAGTCGATGAGTCAGGTTTATTAGGCCATAGATGACGCAACTCTCTGAGAATACATAACAATTGCTTGGTACATCACTTCCAACAATATTAATGAACGGCGACAAATATTAAAATATTGTAGTACTTTAATAAAATGTTAAGTTCTATTATCTATTTACTCCTTTTTTGCTATGTCACTAACACCTAACGCCTAATTTTTAATTAAATAATTTTTGGTCCATCCTCCGTGAGTAAGGTGAAAAATAAGGGTTTGAATAATTTTATGGGAAAGAATGAAATATAAATGTAATACAAAAGTATATTATAATCTATCTTGATCTTTATTTTTAGGCAAGTAAATATTTTGTAGAATTTATTATCATTATCTAATATAATAAACATATGTAAAAGCTATTATAAGTTAATAAAATTAAATAGAATTTAGAGATCGATCTTAAGTACTTTTGTTTATATAGATTTAGATAAATTAAGTTTTTTTTTTAAAAAAAATATATTTATTTCATTTTTAATAGATAATATATTAAAACGTTCCTATAGTTTGATATCATTCCTGGTTCTGTCCCTAAAATTTTCAGTGATCCGATTTAATCCATATTTTTTATAAAATTTCCCGGTCGAGTCTCCAATGTTAAGTCGATCTCAAGAAACAAACGGATATTGACTAATTTAGGAATATTTTTTAAAGTTTAGGGACAAAATGATGTCCGATTTGTTCTCAATTCAGCCCGTAAAATATTAAATATTTTCCCGATTAAATCAGTTTTCATTTACTTCTTACAAGGGACATAACATAGGAAATTGAATTGAGAAATTTCTTAAAATTTTAGGGGCTGAAATGAATGGTTCTAAATTTTCTTATTTAAAAAACAATATATATATAATGAACTTTCACATAATGTATCACCACGCGCCATAGTGTGCATGTGGAACAACCAGAACTTAACCCCCCAAGTTTCAAAGTTTCAATCTTTAGCAGTCAACCTCTGTTCCCTTTCCTAAAATAAATAATTTTAAAATACAAACAAATGGGAGAAAAAGCATCCACCTAGCCCCGATTCCAGTCATCTGTTTTTATTCTCTCAATCAAATACATAAAAGTCAACGCCTCTCTCTCTCTTTCTCTCTCTCTCGCTCAACTTCACCGCTTATTGTCTCCTACTCATAATTGCACATTTAATTGCTAGATATGAACTGAAGAGTTGGACAAACTGAAGCAACTCCATTCTCTCTGATTTCTATATTTGAATTTTTTGTTTAATTTTTTTATTTTTTTGGTTGGAAGAAGTGAATTAATGGGAAACGGAGTAGGGAAGATGACGGTGTGTTTCACCGGAATGGAACCCCCGGCCGACTATACTCGACGGCGGAGAAAAGATATGGCGGCGAGTATGGTAATATCCGATCCGTTGGATGATCTGGGCCATTCCTTCTGCTACGTACGGCCAGAATTGACGCGGCTGTCATCCTTTAATTTTCATTCGGAATACGACGAACCAGCAACGACGACGTTTAAGTCGATTTCCGGCGCCGCCGTAAGCGCCAATACTTCAACGCCGCTTTCCACGGCTTCACTCGACCTTTACTCTTACAACAGCATTGACCGGGCTTCCGCGTTTGAGGGCTCGACGTCCTTTGCTTCCATCCCTCTTCAGCTCGTACCAAGAAATTCATCGATTTATTCTGGACCGTTGTATAACTCCGGCCTGATTCCTAGTTCGGGCCCTATGGAGAGGGGATTCATGTCAGGCCCGATTGAGAGGGGATTCATGTCGGGCCCACTTGATCGTGGGATGTTCTCGGGCCCTCTTGACAAGGGTGGCTCTGATCAGTTCCAGAGAAGCTATTCCCATGGCGGATTTGCGTTACGGTCCAGATCGAGAAAAGGGTCGTTTATTCGGGCCGTTAGACGGGCCTTCTCGAAAGGCATCAGTAGAGGTCAGAAATCCATTGTTGCACCGATCAAAGGCGTTGTTTCGATCAAGGAACATGACTGGATGGTGAGTTCGGAGAAGCAAAATGAACTAACAATCAGTAGTGTTAATTTCAGCAGTGAATGTAGTTTGGATGACTATGATTCACTAGAAAACCAGAATCTTCAATGGGCTCAGGGAAAAGCCGGCGAGGATCGAGTTCATGTTGTGGTTTCCGAGGAACATGGATGGGTTTTTGTTGGAATTTACGATGGATTTAATGGCCCCGATGCACCGGATTATCTTCTGTCCAATTTGTACTCAGCTGTACATAAAGAGCTGAAAGGTCTGCTTTGGGATGAGAGTAACAATTCTGATCATTCTTCCATATCCAATCCATGTTCTGCAATAGATAATTCCAATTCCGTGAAAACGGACTCTAATCCAAATCCTACTTTGACTGATGATTTTATGCGGGATAGGACGATTAATAGTTGTTCAAAATGTATAGAACAAGAGAATTATCCTCATGTAAACGGGGATACTTGGTACAAGAAAAAGAGGGGTAGAAATTCCAAGATCAAGCACCGTAGCGTGGCGAAAAAATGGGAGGAGAATCAGAAGAGATGGAGATGTGAATGGGATAGGGAAAGATTGGAACTTGATAGGAGATTAAAGGAACAATTGAACAAAAACAGGTCTGATGGAACAGGTGCGACTAATCATGCTGAAGTGTTGAAGGCTCTGTCGCAAGCATTGAAGAAAACAGAGGATTCTTATCTTGATCTCGCTGATAAAATGGTCATGGATAATCCTGAGTTGGCCTTGATGGGTTCTTGTGTTCTTGTGATGTTGATGAAGGGAGATGATCTTTACGTGTTGAATGTGGGCGATAGTCGAGCTGTTTTGGCTCAGAAGAAAGAGCCCGATCTTTGGAGTCAAGATTTGGAGAGAATCAATGAAGAAACATTGTATGATCTCGAGTCTTTCGATGGTGATAGGTCGAATTTGCAGCCGAGTTTGGTTAGTTTCCAGTTAACCATGGATCATAGCACCTCCATTGAAGAGGTAAAAGCTTTGCCTCGAAATAAAACTGATTTTACTTAATTTGTTCTGGTGTAGCTCGTTTTTGATTGATCGTTTTGCTTCTTATTGTTGTGTTGTGTTTCCAGGAAGTTCAGAGGATTAGAAATGAGCATCCCGATGATGCTTCAGCAGTTACTAATGACCGTGTAAAAGGCTCGCTAAAGGTTACTCGGGCTTTTGGTGCTGGTTTTCTCAAACAGGTGTGGCTTGTTATATAATATTTAAATAAGCAGATTCCTCTTTTGTCCATTGAAATGAAATGTTCTACCAATGAGTAGAGATCGAAAGTAAGACTGTGATGTATTATGTGAACCTATTAGAACGCCCTGAGGTGGAGGAAAGTGGCTTTTCTTTGCATATTTAGAAGATAAAACATTTACCTATTTCACTATCATGCGATATACAACTCCACGGGCTAAGAATCTTAGTATAAAGTTAAGATTCCTATGGCACAATTGGTTGCTTTTCTGGTTTTTGACTCCTTTTTTCGGACACGATAAGAAACACGATATCGGAAAGTTTTGGTAGTAATAGCTTTTCAATATGCCTGTAGGAATTTTGTATAGATGATATTTTATACAGAAATTGATCGGCAATAATACTTTTGCTAAAGAGTGGAGTAGATTTTTTGAAATGTACCTAAACAAAAAATGGCTGGTTAGATTCTTAAATCATTGTATATCTCGAATTTCTGAGTTTTATTTTATTAGAGGAAATATTTCAAAAGTTCCAGTGTTCATTTTGCTGTTCGATTGTGTCACTACAGCCTAAATGGAACAATGCACTGCTAGAAATGTTCAGAATCGACTATGTCGGGAAGTCCCCATATATAAACTGCATCCCTTCACTTCACCATCACCGATTAGGATCACGAGATCGGTTTCTAATATTGTCATCGGATGGACTTTACCAATACTTCACGAATGAAGAAGCTGTATCAGAAGTCGAACTTTTCATTTCTTGGTCACCAGAGGGAGATCCTGCACAACATCTGGTGGAGGAACTCTTGTTTCGTGCAGCAAAACGAGCCGGTACATATGTATTTCTTACGTTCAAAAGAATGTTTATACTTCCTTATTTGATATGGAACGCTGAAACGTCGCATCTGTTGTTTATGCTCGATTTCAGGTATGGACTTTCACGAGTTGCTTGAGATACCACAAGGTGATAGACGTCGCTACCATGACGACGTCTCGATTATTGTTATTTCTTTGGAGGGGAGAATATGGAGATCTTGTGCATAATTAGTGAAACCAAGTAGGAATAATATTAATATAATGTTCAAGAAAAGAAAAGAACTAGGGGACACCCATTTTTGATCTTCTTTCAAAACAACTAAGTTTTGAGATTTAAGGGAAACTTGGTTGTTTGTTCTTTGGGGCGTTCTATGGAAATTTGTATTTTTTTTTGTTGTTGAAATAAATGACTCCCCATGAAATTTATTTTTGTTCATTACTACCTTTTTATATGGTTTGAGGAGCTTAAATTTAATCTTGTATGTGTCTGGTAAGCTTGAAATGCGTGTAATAGAAGAGGTCATGAAATTTATGTGAATTTTTATTGCATCTCTTTGTATTGTTGTGGTTTTAATCAAATCCAATACCGATCAAGAATACACTTTGCACAACCAATTATTTGCAAGACCACTGTATGCAACTATTCACAGAAACATTTCCAGAACACTATGAACTTGAACTCGTACAAATGACGGTATTAATCGATGAACTTCGCCATGAACACAAAACATTGCACATACAGATTTCCAGGCACAATAATGATCAACACGCACAAGAGATCATACAAGTAAGATCCAGGAAATCAGAATAGAAAACACAAAAAAAATGACACCGATTTACGTGGTTCGGCCAGTAATACCTACTTCCACGGGAGGTTCCATTTATTGATCACCATTGAGTAATACAAAGCAATTCCCATTACATGAATTCTCATTATCCACTCCTATGCTTTACATTGGATTGCCACTCAAATTCACTAATGTTTTGCTTCTCAAAAACTCACGGGCTTTCATTCTTTTTCTCCCCTTTCTTGCCTCTCTTCTTGTGTTTCTCACATTCTGCCCTTGTCAAAATGAATCCATCAAATCTTTAATCACCCGAGCCATCAACCTTTTACAGTGGAAGCTCACTTGCTAATCAGGTAACATACCACCTTCACAGCCGGTTACTCCCTTGCCTGGCCAGTCAACCGGATGTTTCATAAATTCCCTCTACTGCCCTTGGAAGCTTCTACATTCATGATGCACCAAACCCAATGGTAGCTTGATTGAATAAGTGGATAATATCTCACATAATTAAAACAAATTACCACGTGTTTTATTATAATAGATGTAAGGTTTTTGACAGGTAACACCAGTGCAGCTTATCCAGTGGTTTGGTAATTGGTAGCTTGTCGCTCTATAGTTTGTGAATAGTTGTAAAAAAAAAAAAACATGCGCGTGTGATTTAGGTGACACGTCTTCTTATACATCTGAGCTTTAAATTATATGCTAAAATGCCAATTATATTTTTGAGGGGTCAAATACACCTAATTTTTAAGGGTTTAAAATATATATATTTACAAGTCACATGAGGTAAAACGTCTATTAACAAAGACTATATAGTGTAAATTGCTATTAGCTTTTAAGGGTATTCTCATCGTAACAAGCCAAAATTTTCTGAATAATATGGATAGAGACAGTGAGCTATATGTTTCGAACCATGAGGAGATGTTTTGCCTATTTAGAAACCACACGTGGTAAAATACTTATCAAAACCATACGAGGTAAAATGTCACCGGTTCCGGATGTATAGTAGGACGTGCCACGTGGTCGAACCCTTATTTCTTAACTGCTAACCAAATGCAAATAAAGGAATAAATGCATTTGTAGTTGGGGAAGGAGCAGATATCAGCTATGCATGAGTAATGATGGCGGAACGGGAACCTGTCACATTATCATTAATATTGGGCCACCAATTCAGATAGGCTATACTTAGATACGGCATCGTTGGGCGGATGTAACAGTTATTGGTGTAATTTTAGGCTGTGAAATTAATCTAGTATACATAAGGGCTACACAAGATCACTCGAATGAGATTTAGCATCTCTGTGTGGATCTTCCCTTGATTTGAAACCAACACTCTGAGGAATCTTGGAATACAGGTCGTTTCGTATAACATTCACATAAAACAATATACAGCACCAGCTAATAAGGGAGATATGCACACATCTTGCGCCAAATGCTGTCACAGGCTTGTTTCCGAATAAGAGGGCCTTTGAATCCTTGAGCTCATGTTTTTTTTCCATTTGACCATGAACACTGTCATATTTGAACATGTAGGTGTGTACAGAAAAAGAAAAAAAAAGATAATAAACACTGTAGATTATAAACAGCATTTGACAAGAAAACAAAGCTTCATGCATGCTGATTTTCCTCACATAATAATAAGTAGGGTTTTGGCAAGAAATCCCCCGTGTTTTTCCATATAATTAGTTTACGCCCATATGATTTGAAAATATGCAATTTATCCAATGTGGTTTTCAAATAGGCAGTTTACTCAAAAGTTTGAAAATAGATAGTTTACCTTCTTGTGGTTTGTGAATAGGTGCAAAACATCATCCTTCGTAAATGATATGTGTGAGGGGGCAGTGCGTTATGTTTTGCAAACCACATAGGCGTAAAATACCTATTTACAAACCACATACGTAATGTGTCCATTAGCGATTGTAAATGAGGTAAAATACATATTTACAAACACATGAGTAAAATACATATTAGCGACATCACATGGATAATTAAGATCAATCTTTACGCTCGTTGTTTTTATTTGTAAAGTAGAACCAAATTTACATGCAATTGCTGCCATAGAATGTGGGGAGATGCTACACCTCCAGGTCCTCTCCCACCATTGAATGGGGAGAGAATCCCATGTATTTGGACGGCCATACCCCAATGTTGGGTACCAGTATACTGATTCAAAGCTTTAAATGAGATTGTTGTAAGTAGTAGGCAATAAAGAAAATAAAGGAGCCAAGATATTTTAATTGGTTTTGCTTCTTTTCTGGTTCTGTGATATAGGCCAGAAAAACTGAAGTAAGAAGAGGAGTCAAAGGAATTGAATTCTTCGATATTCATTCTTGACAATACTATTATTTGATCAACAATATCAGAATCATAACTAGTTTACGAGTTCGTAATGTCCTGAACATCATAGAACTTATATCCACAATATCTGTATTTTGTTTACATCTTCGCCTTCCCGAACTCAATTCCTGTTCAACCCGAATTTCATTTGAAATACATACATATTTCAAGGTAAATAGTTAGTCATCAACTCAATAAACACAAATATCAAACATCTTTTTCATGTACTTTTCCTGAATGTTCGTTCTTTCGTTTGGCTTTCTTTTGGCTGAGCCGGGCTTGAGACATTAATTAATTATTATTTGTAAATAAAAAATAATTCAAAATAATCATTTTAAAAATAAACAGTTTGGACCATTGTGGTTTGAAAATAGACAGTTTACCTCCTATGATTTTCAAAATAGACAGTTTAATATATGTAGTTTGTGAATACGTGAAAACACCCCCCTCCTCCATGTGAGAGGAAGTGTGCTATGTTTTGTAAACAATAGGGGAAAAATACTTATTTACAAATCAAATTAGATAAAATGTCTGTTCACGATACCTATAAAGGTAAAATGTTTATTTATAAACCACGGGTCACGGGAATGGCGTTTACAGTTTACTAAGATTTATAAGTATAAATTATTAATTTCTCTCTAGGGTTGTCTCTCCCGATTTCGCTGGTTTAAATTTCACATTATTGTGAAAACAATAAGAAATTAACAAAATACCCTAGGAAAAGTAGTATACACTTATTTATGGTAATTCGCTATCCGAAAAGGTGGATTTAATTTATTTTTTTTACTTTTTAAAAAGTGAAAATCATCTTCCTGGGAGACGAATTCAGCTTTTTATAAAGCTGACTCGTCTTCCTGAAAGACGATTTTAGCTTTATGTGACCGGTTCACCGGTTCTACCGGTCATTATTAGTTAAAAAAATAAAATTAAAAGAAAAAACTTTTGACTGGTAGAACCGGTCAAAAATTGACGTTAAATATCAAACTGCAGAACACAATTTTTACACACAATTCGATCACATATTTTGCAAACACTTCTCATTCATCAACTGAGGCGTCATCAAGCGGTGGCTGAGTGGTGTCAAATTGAAGGTATAATACAATTCTTAAATTTAATATATTGTGTATTACATATCATGATTTTACATAATTAGATCTACTCAAAAAATGTATTTTGATCAATTATTGTTGTGTTGCACACTACATATATTATATATTTATTATAATATATATTTTTATAATATATGTTTACGTATAACAAAAAAATATATATATATTGTAAAAATTATATTATATATATTTTTTATTATATTATATATATTTAAATTATAATAATAAATGTTTATATGGTTTTTGTGAAGTTATGACACCTAGAAGAAATATGATATTGTATGTATATGCTGGGAGGATTTTATCGCATGATTCTTGGCCTGTGACAGTCTGCCTATCAAATTGTCAATGATATTATGTACAACAATATTTGCTGAATTCGTTTCGAGCTTGCATGAGTGGACCCGGATTGACAATTATGAGTTTTCAATAATAATATATGTCAAATGGGCACGTGAAATGTTGGGACGAATTAAGGAGTCTATTGTCTATATCACAGATGACACCACATTACAAATATTCTTGATTCCTGATGCAGAATTTAATGAACTGGATATTTATGTTGAGAAAAAGAAAATAAATCATGCAATTGTATCTCCTCCACGTATGCCGATAAACCAGGAATGGGGCACTTATATATCACTTTTATCTCAGCCGGGTTTCCCTGATATGTCTATGGTTACACAAGGATTGTCGAATGTTGGGATCGAAAATGTACATGTGGGTCCATCTTCTTCTGTTCATACATACGGAGAATATGCCCCTTCTTCCTATGATCATGCGTATATTTCTGATTAGCCTGCCGAAGAAAATAATCCTAGGGTTGAAAACGATTCAACGGATGAACACGCTGAAGTCCCTGTAGCAGATAATTATGGGCATGGTGTACCTTCTGATTCTGAACCTGATGAGGCTCTTCACCCAATACCGGAGAATGGGGAAGATGACATTAATGCAGATACTGTTGGAAACACTTTCGGCACATGGTGATGGGATCAACATATGTGGATAGTACGCCAAATAATGTGGCGAGACATACCTCAAATGAACACATAGTTCACCCAAATATCCCATATTACTCAACCACATTTCCTGAAATATATGTGGACTCTTATCACATTCCCATAGGGAAAAAGGGAAAATCTTATGAGTTGAATAAAAGGACTTCTTGATGTGGGTATGTTGTTTGAGGGTAAGACATCCCTAATTTCTGCGGTTAGGATTTCTCCATACGGTTTGCGAGGCGTGAGTACATAGTGGTGGAGAGTACGCCGAAACTTTGGAAGATTGAATGCAAACATAATAATGAAGATAATCGATGTCAGTGGCACCTCCGAGCATCGTTCAAAGTAAATATGAATTTGTTTAAAATAACAAGGTATGGTGGACCACATACATGTCTGATGAATGAGATGTCTGTTGATCATCGGAACTTGTGCAAAAATTATATTGCCACAATGTTGGTCGGAATGGTGCGTCGCGATCCTGCCTGTCAGGTAAAATATGCACAGGACACAGTGAAGGAAAAATTGGGATTCGAAATATCGTATGCAAAAGCGTGGCATAGCCTGAAGCTCCCAAAAGGCTAATCCTGGTATGATAGTTGAATGGGAACACAAAGACACACGAATACCTTCACAAAAGATAATCAAATATGTGTTTTGGGCATTCAAGTCCTGTATAGATGGATTCTCCAATTGTCGAAAAGTTATAAGTGTGGATGTCACTCATTTGTACACAAAGTACAAATACAAATTGCTGGTCGCCGTAGCAATGGTTGGCAATCAACAGGTTTTACCTCTCGCTTTTGCTATTGTGGATGAAGAAACATTGTTGTCTTGGAAATGGTTTTTGCAGAGGTTGAATAAATATTTCGTATGTGGAATTGATGGGGTGTGTCTAATTTCTAATCGACACGGTGACCTAATCCGAGCAATTGATGAAATCCCTTCATTCAAGCCTCCTCGGGGACGACACCGATGTTGATTGAGACACGTGTGTTCAGAGTCCCATTTATCAAGCTACATATGCTGGTGTATTTGAGAATTACTTGGCCGAACCATATTGGGATGAAGCCGATTTTCAGCTATTCCATGATAACACTCTACGAGTTGTACATTGTCCTGGAAGGAATACAAGTACTCAAATACCGAATGAGATGGATTGGCCACAAGCTCGTTCGAGGCAACATACACGTTGTCAGCGGACAAGTCAAAATCCACAATTGGCGGTCCATTGCAGTTACTGCAGGTAAAACATATATCTTTTCATACATATTTATTGCTTAAAGTAATTTATCTACAAACATGATCATTCAAATATTGCAGATTTGGTCATGGTCTCGGATAACACCCGTGAGACCTCATGTCGGTGACATCACTGTAGACATGAATGAATGGCATTATGATGCGTATGACTTGATACTTCCAAGCGTCCATACAGTGCACAATAAAATAATTAATTTATATATTTAATTTTATAGTTAAATCATGCTTTTACATCTTCCATGACAATAAAAAATGGCAGTTGGAATGCCGGCATGAGATATTATCAGACGACCCGACATTCAGTGAATCTATTTCGTGAGATACTTGATCTTATGGTGCCACATCAAGTTACTCATATTTATAATACATTTACTTAATATGAGTTATCTTGCACACTTTTATTTACGACAATTATTTTATCATCACAATTTATATGGCAGCCTTCTGACACGACAACATCGTAGTTTACGGAGTTACCACATGATTGTGAACCATTTTTATTGACAGCTATATGTCCACTTATATTTCATGCTCATGTCGAGTGGCACTATCCTGGGTATTACGATAATTTGGGATGATACATCATATACACACCACTCCACGAGTACATTTACATCTACATAGAGTTGATCTTCGGGGACGATCTGGATTTGATTGGGCGCGTTATCATTCAGGATATATTATTGTGTGGCTGAATCAAAGTGGAGGTTATGCTAGTGGACCAATGATCACTTATTCTATAACCACTCAGGATGGATATATGGAGTGGTATGATAGAATTACACGTCGGTTGATATCACATTTTCACAACCTTCAAAGTACGAGATATCAACCTGGGGATGCGTCTGTTATGACTTTTGTAGTATATAATTTGATATTATTATTGTTTATTATTCACTATAATCCTAACATATATAATATGTTAATCAAATAATTATTATTTCTATTGCAGGCCGACCAGTTGGCATCCATGAGCATAAGTGCTCGATCCAGGCCACGAGATGACTTAACGGCTTGTAATTCATTACTAGATCGTTACACTGAAGTTGGTGATAATGCCATGAATTTTCTCAACAGAAAAGTACTACAAAATGCTCGAGTATCCCCTGAACATCCATCTCAGAGCCTCAGCGGTTTAGTGGGTCACTCGATGATACCACATACCTACTACTTCGACATTCACCGGATGGGCGTGTACTTCAAAACATACTGTTGGAGGATTTGACACCGGCGCTCCTTCCACATCTCGTTGGACAGTCTCCCAAGGTATGAGCATGGCGGAGGAGGGTATTTCACAACATGCTGTTGGAGGATTTGACACCAGCGCTCTTTCCACGTCTCGTTGGGCAGTCTCCCACGGTATGAGCACGACGGAGGAGGTCTATCGGTCGATCATGACATCATATGATGTTTCACCATTTACTCCACATGATCATGGCATACATACAACCTCGTACTCTAGACAGGTGGATCTTCACTTACCAGCTTACGTGCCACAACGTCCACATTTTATATCTCATATTCCATACGGTGATATGACGTCGGCATACAGAGATATACACAACCTACTTCTTCATCTAGTCAGAATGAAAAAAGTATTGATAGAGATCTACAAACAAATATTAGTGCTCAGCCTATCAATCAGCGAGATAAAGAGCGCAGAATTACACAACCGCCTAGATGTGGCACTTGATGGCATTTAATATCGTCCATATAAATAGTTAGATGCTACTCATGAAAAAATGTAAAGGAGTATTCCATATCAATAGTTTGAAATGTAATTTTTTTAAATTAAAAATGAAATATATATCCGTAAAAAATGTAAAAAGTGGGAAAAAGTACATTTAAACTCTTCGGCTTTTTTAACTTTTTAATCGAAAAAAATAATTTATTTAACAAAATAATCGTTTTTTTTTTCTATTATTAAAGTAACCTAAGTCGCCATGTCAGATGGCGACTTCACTTGAAGTCGCCATCTGACATGGCGACTTCCAAAAAAATTATAAAAAAACTATTATTTTTCCAATGTCGCCATGTCAGATGGCGACTTCATTTGAAGTCGCCATCTGACATGGCGACTTCTACAATAATTAATAAAAAAAACTATTATTTTTCTAATGTCGCTATGTCAGATGGCGACTTCAGTTGAAATCGCCATCTGACATGGCGACTTCCATAAAAATCTTAAAAAATATATTATTTTCTTATGTCGCCATGTCAGATGGCGACATCTTTTAATTTTTTAAAAGATGTCGCCATTTCAGATGGCGACATTATATTAAAAAACTATTTTTTCGCCGGTGTCGGTATATAACGACAGAAATTATTTTTGTTTTTAAATATTGTCGCCATCTCAGATGGCGACAAAAAAAAAAAAAATTTATTTAATGTCGCCATTTTAGATGGCGACATTAATCAATTACTTTGTCTATAAAGCTGAACAAAATGTTACTCATTTTGAAATATAGCAAAATCTCTTCGGCTTTCGAACAAATTCTCTTCAGAATTCGTGAAATTCAAATTCTCTTCAGAATTCGTGAATATTTTCTCTGCAGGTATGTTGTTATACAAATAATTAAATTTAACAATATTATATATTGTACAATTTATAAAATTTGTGTTTATTTTAAGGTATGTCAATTAAAGTTTTGTTGTATTGGGGAGGCAATATATTACAAAATTCAGAATCTGTTAGATATGATCGTGGTCCGTCGAAAGGCATGATAATATCTCGCACTATTAATTATTTGCAGTTAGTGAACGACGTATATGATATTACTGGCATCGACCGTAACCAGTTCATTCTGAAAATATATTGTAAATATATAGTTAGTGATTTTTCTGGGATAAAACAAACAATTTTTCCCGTTGACAGTGATTACAATTTACCATAGGTATTGGATTCTGAACAAAATTATAGTTGTTTGGAGATGTATATACAAACAGAACGGAGAGATTATGATTTTATTACAGAAATGCCAACAAATGGTAGTGGTCCATTTGTAGTAGATACAGAAAGACCAACTACATCTAGGATTCAAGATGATGCTCCTATAGTTGCTGACAATATTGTTCCCGAGCCATTAGCAGACAGTTTTGTGGATTTTGGAGATGATTTTCAGACTGAACCGGAGGGAATTCCATCTGAGGATGAGTCTGATGACGATGAGGTTGATATTGAAGAAGTGCCAGATAATGTACCAGCATTGTGTAGATGGAGTGCCTGCATGGAACTGTCGTGTATCAACAGGCTGGACTTCATTGTATGGCGGGAAGTTTCTGTCTCGTCGGTCACGAGTCACTCGCACCACATTGTCGAACATAGTCCTGTGTTGCCTCATCGACTCTGTCGTAATAGGCACTCCATCAGCCAGATGTCGGTCATAGCTTGTAGATAACTGTTCCATCTGCTCAATCTGCAAAGTACAAATGTCATATAAAATTTATACATCGAACACAAATATAAAATTAAAATTTCACGTAATTAACGTACCACATGCTGCCATGCCGGGCCATCACCATGTTGATATCCCGTCTGTACAAAGTATTCTTGACGCCCAATGTATCTACGTGTGACTTGTTCATACCACTCATTGTATCCGCCAACAACGTAGTAACCACCGTCAGTAAATCGTGGTCTGTCTACACGTAGATCATTTGCCCTCTCCCAGCAAAGTATGTGAGCTATATGCCTAGTGCTCCAGTTTTTGTTGACATTTCCCCTTCGACCAACATTATGCAATGCCTCATCCCCCGATGGTGGATCTTCTGGGATATCTTGTAGCATCCCAAATTGTCGCAGTACTCGATCAGACCGTTGCATTTCAACTATGTCGAAGAAAATCAACGGTCCCTTATATGTCCCCAACTCAGTGATTCCTTCAGTGTACTCATCAGGGTACGGCTGCCAATTAAACTGCAAAACAACATTGCTTTTACATACTATGAAAAGAGTATATTTTTGTACAAATTAATTTAACAGCATGCTTACTTGAGTTACTGGCTGGTCATCGAGGATGTCCCTTATGATGCGTATGGAATGACTCCCAGTTTCTGTAAAGATTAAATGACACGACCACCTATATATATTCAAATAAATTATTAAATGCATTCACACATAAGATCAATTATAAAACAATGCATATTCGTACTACCTTAAACCAGATCTATCGCTACCCAATTGCGGAGTCAAACTTGGGATTCGTGACCATGCCCAAATCTCATTTATTGTAGTGACATCAATAACACAAGTTAGATTGACCAGAAACATATTTTAAATATTAAAAAAAATAAACATATTATTTACCTGTAAGAGTTGCACTGCACCACCTATAACTTTTTTCCCTTTCTCTGATGACGTGCACAACTCACGATATAAGTATGCCAATACAACACTGCCCCAACTATATGTACTGGCAGAGTCGATATCCTCCAACTTTTGTAAATATAATAATCTAACAAAATTGCCTGAGGAATCAGGGCACATAATCCCCCATAACATCAATAACGCACAACCCCTTGTGAACTTAACAACATCATCTGCTGTACTATTTTCATCCAATGGATTGAGCAGCAAATGATTATGCAAAGCAACTAATTTCAAACGTGCGCCCTTAAGGTCTGTGATGGCTGGTAAGAAACCTAAATATGTATGGCAATATTCTTGCCAATCGGATAGAGTCCTATCAATATCAATCCCCGACACTACGATGCCATCTACTGGCAACGCCCATATTACTGCAATGTCTTGCAGTGTGATGGACGCTTCTCCTGATCTAAAATGAAACGTGTGTGTTTCACGGCGCCATCTCTCAACTAAAGCCGTGATCAGGTGCATGTCAAGTTCAATCTTACCACACCTATAGATACCATAAAATCCAATAACGTGCAATAAATTAACAACACGTATATCTAATGGACACATATCCCAAAAATAGCTATCTGGGTTTCTCACACGAAGTATACTATCCATATCACCTGCCCATACATCCTCAGATCGATGTGAAGACTGCAACGACAAAAGATGTGTGTCAACCGGGCCTGGTTCTCTCATTTGATCCATCCTGAAATATAATACAAAAATTAACAACATTAATCTCAACATTACAAAAACAACCCGTCCGTCGCCCACCGCCGCCGCCCACCACCTGCCGCCGCCGCCGCCGCCGGCCACCACCGCCGGCCGCCGCCTCCCTCCGAAGTCAACTTAAATTTTAATCTTTCACATCACAAAAATATACTCCAACAAGTAATATACTCCCACTAAATATATCAAAATCATAATTTATCTACGATACACAAATAACAAAATTAAAAAGCTTACCTTAAATATTTTGGAAATAGCTTGATTTTTGCAGAAATGTTAGGAAGAAAATTTGAGAACGAGCGGACGAAAGAATTGAGAATTTGCAGAAGAAATGAGAATGGTGCGGCGGAGAATTTGCAGAAGAAGAAATGAGAATGGGTGCGGCGGCGTGTTGTGGAAAAGGGTTTAGGTTAAAAATTCATTGGTGTCGCCATCTCAGATGGCGACATCCATATAAATTAAATTGATGTCGCCAACTGAGATGGCGACATCAATAAATTATATTGATGTCGCCAACTCAGATGGCGACATCATAAAAAATAAATTTTTTTATTAAAGTCGCCATGTCAGATGGCGACTTCAATTGAAGTCGCTATCTAACATGGCGACTTAGGTTAGTTTGATAATAAAATAAAAAAATCGGTTAAATTGTTAAATTATTTTTGAAAATCGAATATTTCATTAAAAACCCTAAACTCTTCATTTGGAATGACGATTTTAAAAAAAAAAAAAATTAAAATCGTCATTTGGAATGACGATTTTATGAAAAAAATTTTTTTTTATTAAAATCATCGATTAGATTGACGATTTCAGTGGGAAAAAGTTAAAATCGCCTTTTCAAATGGCGGTTTACTGTAATTGGATACACAATTTTTTTTCTCACGGTAATTGTAAATTTTTTTTTCAACTATATTTTAATTTTGTTGGGTTTATGGCCCATTACCACACCACATGTCTGTTGGGCTTTGGCCCTTTCTCCTTTTACCCCCCATAACCGAGCCCCATTCCCTAACCAGCCTCCTCCCTCCTTGCAGCCATCACTCCTCGGTGCCCTACTCTCCAGAATATTCCTGCCGCCTCTTCAGCTGGTTCGACCCTTCGGAAATTGGACCCATCTCTTCATCTCCCTCTTGCCTTTATGTATGGTATGGTTTATGATGAGTATGGTATCCCTGAAACCAGAATATTCTCTGTGGATTTTCGCCTACCCCTTTCCCCTTCGTGTTCTGTTCCGGCGGTGGCTTTGTGCTCCGGCCGCAAGGTGGTTTCCGTCGCTGGCCGTGAGAAAGCTTGGTGCTTTGGTGCTTGGGCAGTGGCTGTGCTTGGCTGTGTGCTTTGGGCAGCTCTCGGGCAGTAGTGCTCGGCCGTGGGCTTCGGGCAGCGGTCGTGGGCAGTGTGTGTCTCCATCTGTTGGATACGATACCTTGGTTCCCCGGTGACGACGTGGATTGGATACCCAGCTCGACCTGAGCCCTAATCCTTAATCTTGTTTGCATTCCAGTTTATTTTATATATATTGGAATTGTATACTTTGATTTGGTTTTGTTTCTTGATTGCAGGTTGTAGATCAAGATTGAAAGCGGGACGTAAACATTACAGTGGTATCAGAGCGTTCCGTGCCTGGTGGAGTGTTCGGGTGACCTCGGGCAGCGCTGTTTTGGTCTCGGGCAGTGCTCTTTGTACTCGGGCAGTGTTCGGGCAGACGTTGGGCAGCGGCAGAAGTCTTCGGGCAGCGGCAGAGGACTTCGGGCAGCAGCAGAGGACGTCGGGCAGGAGCTGTAGGCTTCGGGCAGACCTCGGGCAACGACTGGATTGCTCGGTGGTTTCGGGCAGAGCTTGGCAGGGCCTCGGGCAGCAGCAGCAGACCTCGGGCAGCAGCTGTTTGGCTTCGGGCAGCGGGCAGGAGTGCTCGGGCAGCTTCTGGAATCTCGGGCAGATTCGGGCAGACGCTTCGGTGCTTCGGGCAGCGTGGTTTTCGTCACCCCAGAGCTTTGTCTCTGGGTTGTAAGTGATTTTTTCAAACCCTTAATCATTTTACTATCGTGTTTCTAGGTGTAATTGTGTCCCTTTACCCGTAAGAAAAAATCCTATCTGAAGCCCCATGCTCGTACACCGTTGAGTGTATTGTGATCTTGT
Source organism: Haberlea rhodopensis (assembly GCA_907163345.1). Lineage (NCBI taxonomy): Eukaryota > Viridiplantae > Streptophyta > Magnoliopsida > Lamiales > Gesneriaceae > Haberlea > Haberlea rhodopensis. The sequence goes on from CAJQUN010000583.1 coordinate 208,594, forward strand.
GGGTGATAGCGTTTTTTCTTTCCCATAGCTGGTTTAATTCTTTCATTGTGTTTTGTGTGCCTTTGTGGTCCTTGCTTCTGCTGTGTGGTTATAGAAATTGTGTGTGCCTCTCTGCGTATTTGTGATGGCTTCAATTTCTGGATATAACCTTGAACCGTTTAATGGAAAATCTGATTTTTCTATTTGGCAACAAAAGATGAAAGGAATTTTAATACAACAAAAGGTATTTAAAGCTATTGATGGTAACTGGGCTGAGAATATTACTACTGTTAAGAAACTTGAAGATGACGAATATGCTTATTCTTCTATTATCTTGAACTTGTCTGACTCTGTGCTCAGGAAGTGTGGTAAACTTTCATCTGCTAAAGAACTTTGGGAAAAATTAGAAGAGATGTTTACTGAGAAATCTTTGCCTAGTAAACTTTTCTTGTTGGAAAAATTTTTCAGATTCAAGCTAGACTTGAACAAAGATGTAGATGAGAACTTAGATGTGTTTACTAAGTTAATTCAAGATATTAAGTTGACAGGAGATAAGAACATAGACGACTATTCACCTATTGTCCTTCTAAATGCTATTCCTGAAAATTATAGTGATGTAAAATCCGCCATTAAGTACGGTAGAGATTCTATTACATTGGATACTGTAATGAACGGCTTGAAAAGCAAGGAATTAGATTTAAAAGTTAACAAAGGTAATAGGCATTCCTCTGGTGAAGTTATGCACGTTCGTGGTAGATCACAACATAGGCATAATAATAATAACCAATATCAAAAGGGTGATAAAAGAGGAAAGAGTAAGGCTAGATCGAAATCTAGGTCTAGTAAGAGAAAATGCTACAATTGTGGGGATCCTAACCATTTCATAAAAGATTGCCCTAAAAAGAAGAACCAGAATAAAATTGGAAATCAGACTGGTGAACAAGCGAACATTGCTTCTACCTCTGGGGAAAACATGGGGGATATTTTTATGGTGACTGAATTATGTGATTCTGTGAACTCTGTGCTTTCATTACCTGTGTGTGAAAATGAATGGCTTGTAGATTCAGGTTGCACTTATCACATGACACCACTTAAAAATTTGTTTTCTAGCTACAGAGAAATTGAGCATGCTTCTGTTTCTATGGCCAATGAGAAATTGTGTAAAGTTTCTGGTATTGGTGATGTCTGTCTGAAATTTGAATCTGGTTATTCTGTGACTTTGAAAGATGTTAGGCATGTTCCTGCTTTGTGCAATAACTTGATGTCCTGTGCAGCTTTAGAGTCTGATGGTTATGAGGGTAAATGGGGAAATGGTTGCATGAAAATTATGCGGGGGTCTTTGGTAGCATTTAAGGCTGAGAATAGGAGGAATTTATATGTTTGCAAAACTGTCTGTGATAAAATCTGTGCTAATTCTGTGTCAGATGATTTAACTGATTTATGGCATAAAAGGTTAGGTCACATGAGTGCTAAAGGATTAGAGATTTTACACAAGGATGGTTGTTTTGGTAAGGATAAATTGTCTTGTATGACTTTTTGTGATTCCTGTGTGTTAGGCAAACAACAAAGAGTTAAATTCCCTATCTCCCCTTCCCCTAATGTGACTAAGTGTTCTGATATACTTGAATACCTGCATGCTGATGTTTGGGGACCTTCACCTGTCCCAACTCAAGGTGGTAATAGGTATTTTTTGTCTATCATTGATGACTACTCTAGAAAAGTGTGGATTTTTCTAATGAAAAATAAATCTGATGTTTTTGATAAGTTTAAAAACTGGAAGATTTTAATTGAAAACCAAACTGGAAAAAAGATTAAACGACTTAGGACTGATAATGGAATGGAATTTTGCAATATTTTGCTTGATGACTTGTGCTGTGAATCTGGGATTCTGAGACACAAGACTGTGCCCTATACTCCCCAGCAAAATGGTGTTGCTGAGAGAATGAATAGAACTTTACTCGAGAGAGTTAGAAGTATGCTTGCATCTTCTGGACTCTCAAAGAAGTTCTGGGGCGAAGCTGTCGTTACAGCTTCTTATTTGATAAATAGATCCCCTTCCGTACCTTTAAATGGTAAGTGTCCTGAAAGTGTTTTTTCTGGTAAGCAATTAGATTTCTCAAATCTAAAGTGTTTGGTTGTTCTGCATTTGTGCATAGGAAAGGAGACAAACTTGAACCTAGGTCAGTTAAGTGCGTCTTTCTTGGTTATCCTGAGGGTGTAAAAGGATATAGGCTGTGGTTAAGATGTGAACCTGGTTTTAAAACTATTATAAGTAGGGATGTCATTTTTAATGAATCTGAAATGCCTTGCTTGCTTCCATCTTTGCCTGAACCTGACTGTGTGTCTGAGTCTACACCGAGCAAGGTGGAGTCTTTGCCTATTGTTACCCCTGTTATTGAAAACGATGTGCTCCCTAATATGAATCATGAGAACTTGCCTGTTAATGAACCTGATTTGCATGAAAATGTTGACGAACATGTGCATAATGAATTGGTTGCTGATGAACATGAAGATCTGCATGATTATATGTTGACTAGGGATAGAGTTAGGAGAAATGTGAAACAACCTGCTAGGTTTAATGATTTTCACCTCACATCGCATGTTTTCAATATGTTTGAGTCTATAGATAATTGTGAGCCTAAGACCTATAATGAAGCTTTGAAATCTAAAAATGCTGTGCATTGGCTTAGTGCTATGAAAGGTGAAATGCATTCTTTAGTTGTGAATCATACGTGGACTCTTGTACCTAAACCTGTTAATTGCTCTTTGGTAGATTGCAAATGGTTATTTAAGGTAAAGAATGAAGTTGATTCTGTTAGATATAAAGCTAGGCTAGTTGCAAAAGGTTTTACTCAAAGAGAGGGTATTGACTATACCGAAATCTTTGCTCCTGTTGTTAAGTTTACTACTGTGAGAATTTTATTATCACTTGTTGCTCACTTTAATTGGGAACTTAAACAGATGGATGTTAAAACCGCTTTTTTGCATGGTGACTTAGATGAAAAGATTTTCATGAAACAACCTGATGGTTTTGTTGACTCAAAGAACCCTAATCATGTTTGTTTGCTTAATAAATCTTTGTATGGCCTAAAGCAGTCACCTAGGCAATGGAATAAGAAGTTCGATGAATGCATGCTTACCTTAAAATTTAAAAGAAGCTCTTTTGATCATTGCTTGTATTTTAAGGATAAAATGCCAGTGCCTGTTTTCTTGTTGATTTATGTGGATGACATGTTGATTGCTAGTCCTTGTCTGAAATCCATAGAGCATATTAAGAACTGTCTAAGTGATAAATTTGATATGAAGTTCTTAGGAGATGCTAGTAGAATCCTAGGCATGGACATTGTTAGAGATAGGAAGGTTTCTACTCTCTGGTTGAAGCAAACTTCTTATGTAGAGAAAATTTTAAAGAAATTTTCCATGTTTGATGCAAAACCTGTTAACGTGCCCTTAGCTGCTCATTTTGTGCTAAGTAAAGATCAAAGTCCCAAAACTGATGCTGACTTTGATGTCATGAAAAATGTACCGTATTCAAATGCTATTGGATCTATAATGTATTTGATGGTTAGCACTAGACCTGACATTGCTTATGCTGTTAGTTGCTTAAGTAGATACATGTCTAATCCTGGTGTGATACATTGGAATGCTGTTAAGTGGTTGTTGCGTTATTTGAAAAACTCTATGCATTATGGCTTGTGTTTTTCTAAATATGCTGATGGTGTTAAGTTGAATGGTTATGTGGATTCTAATTATGCGAATGATAAAGACAATAGAAAATCTACAACTTCTTATGTGTTTACTTTGTGTGGATCATGTATAAGTTGGAAATCGCAGCTACAGCATATCGTTGCCTTGTCGACAACGGAGTCTGAGTATGTTGCTGTAACAGAAGCTTTGAAGGAAGCTGTCTGGCTGAAAGGTTTGATTTCCGAACTTAACTTGCTTGAAGGTAAGGTAGAGGTATTTTCTGACTCTCAATCTGGTATTCAATTATGTAAGAATCCTGTTTTTCATGACCGCACTAAGCATATTGATGTTAGATTTCATTACATTAGGGATGTAGTGGCAAAAGGATTAGTTAATCTTGAAAAGATTCCTTCTGAATATAATCCTGCTGATATGGGAACTAAGTGTTTACCTGTTTCTAAATTACAATCATGTCTTAAAATTTTGAATTTTGATACATGTGATTGATTGCTAGGTGTTAACTTTGTTGTTTTTATATAACTGCTGTGTGCGTGTTATATGTTTGTTACCCTGGTTATTGACTTTAACCACTTTGTGTTGGTTATTGTCTGTGTTCTCTGTCTGTGCTGTGTGCTATGACGAGAACTTGGTCCACACAATGCTTTGTGTGTTGTGGGGACCCTTTGGGCGATGATGAGTCATCTATTGGGTTATCCTTACGTCGAGGTGGAGCCGGTATTGTGCCAAGGTGGAGATTTGTTGGGTTTATGGCCCATTACCACACCACATGTCTGTTGGGCGTTGGCCCTTTCTCCTTTTACCCCCCATAACCGAGCCCCATTCCCTAACCAGCCTCCTCCCTCCTTGCAGCCATCACTCCTCGGTGCCCTACTCTCCAGAATATTCCTGCCGCCTCTTCAGCTGGTTCGACCCTTCGGAAATTGGACCCATCTCTTCATCTCCCTCTTGCCTTTATGTATGGTATGGTTTATGATGAGTATGGTATCCCTGAAACCAGAATATTCTCTGTGGATTTTCGCCTACCCCTTTCCCCTTCGTGTTCTGTTCCGGCGGTGGCTTTGTGCTCCGGCCGCAAGGTGGTTTCCGTCGCTGGCCGTGAGAAAGCTTGGTGCTTTGGTGCTTGGGCAGTGGCTGTGCTTGGCTGTGTGCTTTGGGCAGCTCTCGGGCAGTAGTGCTCGGCCGTGGGCTTCGGGCAGCGGTCGTGGGCAGTGTGTGTCTCCATCTGTTGGATACGATACCTTGGTTCCCCGGTGACGACGTGGATTGGATACCCAGCTCGACCTGAGCCCTAATCCTTAATCTTGTTTGCATTCCAGTTTATTTTATATATATTGGAATTGTATACTTTGATTTGGTTTTGTTTCTTGATTGCAGGTTGTAGATCAAGATTGAAAGCGGGACGTAAACATTACAAATTTTTTAGTCCGATTTCGCTATGCAAGTTTTTACCGCCTTCATGGTTCCTCCTTCGTGGAAAAGTTGTCGATTTCTTCTTCCCTTAGCGTTTTCGTCACTTTGTTTGTGTGTGTTTGTGCTCCCCTCTGTTTATATTGGATGTTTCCGTGGTTATTGTGCGTTTCTGGAAATGTTGCTTGTCGGTCCATAGCTTTTCTTCTTTTTCTCCTTTGGGTTTTAGGTGGTTCAAGATCTCCCACTTGTTCTGGTAGGCATCGGGTTCTTTGCCCGGTGGAGCTGCCCAGTAGCACCATTGTTTCTTCCTTCTCCTTGCTGGATACTGGTTTCTCGGGACTTGCAGTAATGTTGGTTTCTACTGTGATTCCAGTGGCTCTTTTCGTCACAGATAGTCCGCTCGCTTTTGACGATGTCGTGGGGTTGGCTAGTGGCGAGGGGTTGGTTTTTTCTCAATATTCCCTCGTGGGACGAGCCTCCTTCGTTGGTTTGCACGGGATTTGGAAGAATTCCGTGTATCTTTTTGCGTACGCTTGGCTAGTCGTGCGAGTCTACTCTATAATTATATAGTTTTTGTGTCGTCTACATATGATTTTTTCGTTGTTGTCTTCTGGTATCTATCTTTGGTTGTGTGCCACTCTTTTGATTGTTTTGTGGTTGTTTATTTGGTTTTGTTTCACTGATGCATTACTGGGCTTTGACCACTTGGTACTTAGGTTTTGTGCGCTCATATAAGGTTATTCTTAGGTTATTAGATCTCATTAATGGCTTTGGGGATGAGAGCTTGCTCGGTTATTTGTCTTTTATTAGTTTATGCTTCCTTACTCGTACCTTCAGGTTTGTTGGAAGATAATTTTCTTGTTCAACCATACCCTGCATTGCATGGTTTGAAGGGACCTAAATTGGTTTCAGTAGGCTTTTGGTCTAGGTATTATGTAACTACAGTGATGCATGCTACCATCTCAACTTTTCGTCCCTTACTAGGGATGTATTAGTCAGTGTCAATATTAAGCACTTGTATTTGCAGCTGTTATTGGTTGTTTTATAGTGTAATGGACAATTGTGGCTAGATAGTCATTGTACATGTTTCTTATTTAATATCACATATGGTTCGATTTTAAAAAAAAAATAGTACTAATTCTAAAATAAAAAAATCGCGAGTTTAGTTCACATCCATTAACTACAAATAATTGTTATTAACATCCTCATATGGTTCCCCATGCATTGTGACGTAGAATTCATGTATAGAAAATATTGCTTGAAATTCTTTAATATTTCATGCCATATTTGACTTTAGGAATTGATGGAGGCTAAATACTTGGTTGTAACCAAATGGGAGATTATGTGGGAATGCGAGTGGCCGTGAGTTAGCATAATTTAACCCCTAGGATTACGATATGTGTAGCAGGTTGGTTTCCCAAGTGTTGTAATTTTGAGAAACAAATTCACAAATCTTGTCTCTTTACATAGTTTTTGAATTAACCAATTAAAGATTATTATTAACATCGAATAAAATCTAATAATATCAAAATAGTTATTCTAAAAAGATCAAGAATCTTACATATAAAGCAAAATAAATTAAGGGATAATTACATCTACACCCCCTCAACTTTGGCATATTTATAGAAAGTTCCCATCGACTTTGAAAAATAACAAAGACCTCCACTGCCGTTAGTAAAATTAACGGTCATTACAAAAACCTCTCCTAATTTTTATTGGAAACCTCAAATTGCCCCTGGTCAACTTTCACCACTATTTTGACCTAAATTGTTATAGGGGGTAATAAATGATTTAAAATATAAATAATATATGATTAATAATTTGAGGAATTGGATAAAAATCTAAATTTTGAAAACAAACTACTCATATACGAGTTCAACTAGGGGTGAGCTTCATAATCGAATTTTAAATTGAACCGACCAAATGTATTTTTCATCCAACCTAAATGGCTGATTTTTATATTAAATCGAATAAACCGATTCAATAAAATATCGAGTGTCATTAAAGATCATGGCCTAAGACATATCATTTAAAGTCAACATCTAAACATATAATTGTCATTAAAGATCATGGCCTAAAACAAGATCATTTTATCATTATAATTACAAAAAAATATATATTATGATAATAATACAATTAGATAATATTGAATGTATTTTCATATATAAGTAGTTTAAAAATAGTATCATTAATATGATAGCCATTTTATAGTTTAAAAATATTTAATAAATAATTCTTTGAAATAAATAAAAAAGAAACGAAAAAAAAAAATTAAAAAATAAAAGAAATAAATAAAAATAATATGTCACAATAGGGGTGTAACTATAATATATAATACATTATAAAGGGTGTATATGTAATGTTTTAATCATTTTATATTACATATAGTATAAGGAGTGTATCTGTAATGTTTTGATAATTTTATATTAAATATACAAGAGGGCAAAAACGTCATTTCGCGCATTCTGTTAATTGTTTTTTACGGTGTTATGTCTGGATGGAAGATCTCTGTAATTTTTCAAAGTCGATAAGAGCTTTCTGTAAATAGGCTAAAGTCGAGGGGATGCAGATGTAATTATCCCATAAATTAAAACCAAATGTACGATAATGATGACATGACATGCAGCAGTGGAGGCAGTCCTTTGTCCAAATACCTCCTTTGGTTATTGAGGAATACTTGTATACACTTGATTTAGATCGTATTTATATATCAACTCAATATTAAAACACACATTTAAAAGTAATAAACTAATATAACAATAATTTTAGACCAATTATATTGAGTTCGTTTTAAATGGAATCCACACATCATTTTCCATGTTTCTTGAAAGGGCCAATATTACAGCAGTACACATTCATAACACTTTGCTCACATTCTAGCCAAAACTTTTATGCATTATTGTTACAAGTTTCACAATATAGGGAAGCAACGAATAATTTTAAAGTTCAAGACTGAAAAGAATCAACAACCTTCCTATTTTACCAGCAAGTGATTTATACCTGCAAATTTGAAACAAAAATCACTTATTTCTTAACCTATGTATGAATATACTCGAACCGAATTTGAACGCTTCATTGCGACGTCGGCATTCTCGATACACGAATTGGAGTACTATGTATCAAGTGTTAATATCAAGCCATTTGTTCTCACATACAATCCTGCCTGAACCACGGCCGCTCATTTTCCCAATCGATACACTCTTAAAGCTGCTACTTCCCTCACTCAAGTTTCGGGACCTCCAAGATTTTCTGGGAGTATCATTTTCAGTTTTAACCTTAGCCACCACTAATTTGACAATGCTACTTCTGCAGAAAGGGCAAACGGGTACAGAAGGGCACGTGGTTGTCAGGTAGAGCTTGCTGTGACAACATAAGGCGAGGGTGCAGTGTGCACACATTCGGTGCCCACATTCTTGAACCTCAATAGTGCAAGCTTGATCGAAGCATATGCAACAAAGCTCCGCATCACTTGCCTATATAAGAAAGTTTGGATAAATACCATGATTCCTTCGAGCCAATACATAATTACCAAGATCGGATAATGGATTTTTTCATAATTTATTGATGTTGTTAGGATCGGTCCGGAGTGTTTAGAGGGGGGGGGTGAATGAACACTCCTTACAAAATTTATCCCTTGTGATTTCTTTGTGATTAGTGAAAGAAATCTGTTACTTAATCAACTCTTTGAACAGAACAGACCACTAATAAGTAAGTGCGGAAACGGTCTGCTCTTGTGTAAGTAAGAACAGCTCGATGGCTAAGTGCAGAATGATAAGACACAGGATATGTTTCTGGAAGTTCACAATGCGCACAGTGATCCTACAATGATCAAATGTTACAAAGTAATTGCGCTTAAATAAATAACTTCAGCTCGAAAGCTTCTGAACTTTGTAGGCGTGTGCTGTTTTGCTTTCTTGTATATTTTTCAATTGATCAGCGTGAGTTGTAGAGTCCAGAGTCTTTTGCACCTGTTTGTTGCATCCTTTTATAGTTGAAGGTGGCAACGGCATTGTTTCCCTTAATGTGCAGCTATGACTCTTTTTAAACTCTGAGAAAGCTACAGTCTTCTTCTTCAGGATACTTGCCGTTCTGGTATATGCTTTCGGCGACTGTCAGGTAAGCTCTTCTTTGTCTTCTTACCTATTATGGCAATCTTCAGTCTTTGGTCCTTTGTAGCATTAATTGCAGCATTAAATGCTGCAATAAATATCCGTTGATGATTCGGACTGAGAAGCCATCCTTTATGTATCCTTGACTGCTCTGATCTGATAAAGGTTGAGATCGATCTGAAGCATCGATCTATTCAGTCTGGAATCCATCGATCCGGTCTGATATTCAATATTCTTTATCAGTTTGCTCTGATATGTCCGATCGATCTGGTATGCCTAATTTCCATCGATCCGGTCTGAAATGCTTTGCCATCTTGCTCTGTTGAGTCCGATCGATCTGGTCAATCTGATTTCTATCGATCCGGTCTGAACTGTTTTGTCATCTTTAAAATCTCATCGATAAGGTCCGGAACTAACAAATTCCCCCTTTTTGATGATGACAAAACCTAGCTACTAAGTCTTTTTAACCAGTCTTGATAAGAGCTCTGAAGCGAATGCTTTTCGGATCGATTACTTCTTTGTTCAAAATAAATGAACATTATTAAGTTTGATCGATTCAATCTTTTATTATTAAGCCTTTATTAAAGTTCAAAATAAATGAACAAGGACTTAATCAAAAGAGGATTTTATTGATCATCAAGAAGTCCTAAATACAGACAGTCTGATAAGTTAAAAGACTAAGACTGCTATCTTCTTGAGCTTGGAGGCGGCTTGAAGTCTGTCTTCTTTTCCCCCTTTTTGTCAGCAGCAATCTCTTGAAGGAATTCAACAACTTGGGCTAGCTGCGCGCTGATAGCGTCAAGACGAACGTCTTGAGCGCGGAGGGAGTTAGAAACAGATGCTCTGACTTCAGTGGCTAACTCGACCTGCTCTTTCCTCAGACTGTTCTTGTAGGAGGCTTGTTGAGAAAACAGATCGTTGATGCCGCGCTGGAGGCTTCCGATACTGGCAGTCATTTTCTCTTTGAAAGAATTAAAGTCCAAAGTTGTGACTCTTTGACTTTGATGAACTTCGAGAATTCGTTGAGTTAATGACAGACAGTTATCAGAAAAATGCTGGATAGTCCGTGCCAGGGATGGAGGTGCATCAGATAGCTGGCTGGGAGAGTGATCTGATGATGACATAGCATGATCAACTTCTTCAGCAATCGGCACGATTGAAGAAATGGCAGCTTGATGACTTTCGGATCGGATCAGAGCGACCAGATCCGAAGAAAAACTATGAATGAATGCCAAATCTTCATCTGATGGTCCCGGAGGAGAGTGGGGACTGGAGGGTTCCTCATCTTGGAGAGCTGCAACCACTGAAGATACCACCAAATACGGATCGATGAGGTCTGGTACTTCAGTTGGTGCACATGCCTCAGCTGGACTGTTGTGAGCATGGGAGGCTGATGACTTCAATGGGATAGATGTTGTCGGAGAGTCCAACAGAACATTCATTGATTCATCATCTGTTGCAAACGGAGCATTAGGCAATGGCTGCTCCGCTGTCGGTTCTGGTACGAGTTCTGCAGGCTGGTCTTCTGTCTGTTTTGCTTCAGCAGAAGGAATAACCTCGATAAAGGGTTCTGCCAGAGTCTTGCTGACAGAAGGATGATCCGGGCTGGTGGCTGGAGTGGAGATACCTAGCATCTGTCGTTGAAAGCGGACAGCTAGGGATAGAGCATGAATGTCCATCTCAAGTTGAGCAATCACAGCCCCATCATCTCTGGCAGTAGGAGCAAGCGGATCGAAGTTCTTCTTTTTGGCAGTGAAAAGCAGATTGGCCAGTCTGAATCTGTGTTTTGCCGTAAATAGCTCTCTGCGCTGTACCGCAAGTCGAACATCATCAGTTTCTGTGCCTCTCAGAACCTCGTCTTCCATCTTCTTCAGTCTGTGCAACTTTCCATAGAACATATCAATGTGGTGGACAGTCCGGTACTGGACATATTCATCAAAGACCACAAGGAGTTCAGCTAGCTTCTCATCAACATCCTCCATAGCGATGTCGATGGCAGTCTGTGCAGCAGATTTGGGTTTAGAAGAGATGGGTTCTGTGAGAATGGCTTTTCCCTTGCCGGTGGAGGAAGGGGACTTAATCCCTGATTGGGTATAGTCACCCAACTCAGTGATAACTATCCCTTTGACTACGGGATTGGCAGAGGGAATTCTAGGGGTGACTTTGGGTGCAGGGGTTGAGGCTTGTGAAGGCTGAGTGGGGGGTTGAGGTGCAGGGGTTGCTTTAGTGGGTGGCAGTATGGGTGGAGGTAGATGTCTGGTTGGTTTGGTAATCTGGGTTCGGGGCTTTTTGGGAAGTGGCTTGGTTGGGGATGAGTGCGCAGACTGGGTTTCTTCTGAGTCAGTCTGAATGGTCAGCTTCCGTTTGACCCGAGGTTTGCGCACATCAGCTTGTTCCTCGTCCTTCTCAATCTTGACTGAGACCAGAGTGGTAGGAGTAGGCGGAACACTCTTGGACTTCAGCAGTGCAAGCCCTTTGGAGTTGAGTACCTTAAAGGGGCGGAGAGCAGATGGCTTGCTCAGCTCGAGGCCTAAGGACTCCAAGAGCTTGCTGAGAGGAACAGCAAAGCATACGGCGTGCTTGGATGCAATCACCGTTTCCAGCAGTACTCCAAACAAAATCATGGACCAGTTTATCTTCTGTCCAGATACAATAGCTGCCATGGCCCTGAACTTCTCGGCGGTTACAACATCGAAGCTTCCTGCTTTACCCAAAAGTGGCTTGGCTACCACTTCGCACAGCACCTGGAAATGGAAGAGCATTTCCTTCTTCTTAAATGAGGGTTGCAACCGGTGGCCAGAAATAGAGATCTTCCCCTGAAGATCTAAGAGAGATGCTGGAGGAGTCTGTCCGAACTCTGTCAGGCCGGAACTGGGGAGGCCAAAGGTCTTGGCCATTGTTGTTGGTGAGATCTCGAAAGATTTGCCCTTGACAGTGGTAGAAATGGATGACTTCCGGGAGACGGCGTTGGCGAACAGCTCGCGGATTTCTGGTTCATAAACAACTGATCCGCACTCCAAAAAATTCCGTAAACCAGATGATTCCAGGGCTCTGAAAATGGACACCATCGCAGCATCTTCTCCCCTGTAGATGTCATCAAACTCAACGGAGAGTGAGTTATGAGTGATGGTAGCCATATGAAAGGAGTTTAAGGAAGGTGCGAAGAGTAAGAGAGTAAGAGAGTGAGAGAGTAGAAAGCGGTAAACTGTAAAAATTGAAAAAGTTATGAAATGTTCAGCCCGCTAAATAGGAGAGAGAAGACACGTGTCTTTATCTCCAAGACTGAGAAATAAACTATTCAAAATGAACGGTCAGGATAAAGAAAGATAAGGCGGTTAAAGTACAACTAGTTAAAAGGTTAATCAGTCCGGGCTGTTTTGTTTTATTTTAAAAACAGATTATTGTCCAATCAGATCATAGGATAAAATCAGACTTGACGAGGATCGGTCTGAAAGTTCGGACCGGTCTGTGTCTTTCTGAACATTGTATTATCGATCTGTAGTGACAAAAATCTTTAAGATCGAAAAGAATAAAAACATCTAAATTAATTAAGATAAGTCAATTAAACCAAGAATTTGACGGAAATAATTGAACTTAGCCTCAGGAAGTGGTTTGGTGAAGATGTCTGCTGCTTGCTGCTCTGTTGAAATGTGTTCGATCCGAATTTCCTTTTTGCCAACATGATCTCGAATAAAATGATGTCGAATATCAATGTGCTTTGTTCGAGAGTGCAAAACTGGATTATACGTTATAGCGATTGCACTTGTGTTGTCGCAAAATATCGGAGAGTCAACAGCTTGAATGCCGTAGTCTTTGAGCTGGTGTTGAATCCAGAGCATTTGAGCGCAACAGCTTCCAGCGGCTAGGTATTCTGCCTCAGCTGTGGATGTGGCAATAGATATCTGCTTCTTACTGAACCAAGAGATCAATCTTTCACCTAGAAATTGACATGTTCCACTGGTGCTTTTACAATCGATCTTACACCCAGCGTAGTCTGCGTCTGAATATCCGATCAAGCTGAAGTTTGAATCTTTGGAGTACCAAAGACCAACGTTCTGAGATCCTTTTAAGTATTTCAGAATACGCTTGGCAGCAATGAAATGTGATTGCTTTGGTTCTGACTGGAATCTGGCGCACATACAGACTGAAAACATTATATCGGGCCGGCTCGCTGTAAGATATAATAGCGATCCGATGAGTCCTCTATACATGGTTACTTCAACTGCCGTTCCCCCTTCGTCCTTGTCTAACTTGATTGTTGGACTCATTGGAGTTGATGCAGTTGAGCATGTTTCCATTCCAAATCTCTTGAGGAGCTCTTTGGTATACTTGGTCTGATTGATGAAAATGCCATTGTTGAGCTGTTTTACTTGAAGACCCAGAAAGAATGACAATTCTCCCATCATGCTCATCTCGAACTGTCCCTGCATTAACTTAGAAAACTTCTCGCACAGTTTGGGGTTAGTTGACCCAAAGATTATGTCATCAACATAAATCTGAACTAATAGGGTATGTTCCCCCTTAATGAATTTAAAGAGAGTTTTATCTACCGAACCGATCTGGAAGTCATGGTTCAGCAGAAATTGAGATAGAGTGTCATACCAGGCTCTTGGAGCTTGTTTCAGACCATACACTGCTTTATTCAGTAGATATACATGATTAGGATACGAATGGTTCTGAAATCCAGGTGGTTGCTCAATGTAGACTTCTTCCTGAAGCTTTCCATTAAGAAAGGCGCTCTTGACGTCCATCTGATATACTTTGAAGTCTTTAAAGGCAGCATATGCAAGAAAGATTCGGATTGCTTCAAGTCTGGCGACTGGTGCAAATGATTCATCGAAGTCGATTCCTTCTTCTTGTCTGAATCCCTGTGCCACCAGTCTTGCTTTGTTTCTAACCACAGTTCCATCGGCGTCTAGCTTATTTCTGAAAACCCATCTGGTTCCAATAACAGGCAGATCGCTTGGTCTGGGAGTTAGACTCCAAACTTGATTTTGTTCGAATTGATTAAGCTCTTCTTGCATTGCTTTAATCCAGTTGAAGTCAGTCAGAGCTTCATCGATCTTCTTGGGTTCCAGAGTTGAGATGAAAGCAGCATGAGTGAACTCATCCATCATCTGTCCTCTGGTTCTAATTGGTGCAGACGGACTACCAATCACTAGATTAGGTGGATGCTTCTTAGTCCATCGATAGCTTGACTCTGGATTGTCTGGTTCGGTCGGATGAATAGTAGCAGCATGATCTGCATCTACTTTAATATTTGAGTCAGGAGCATCTGGATCAGCTCGATCTGAAGAAGCTTCAATGGCCTGATCCGGTCTGTCTGGCACTTCTGGTTCTGGTGGATTGTCTCTTGACCTGTTAGCTACAATCTCATCATCACTGTTAGCTTCGAGATGGATATTTTCCATCTGATTTTGAATTGAGTCCTTGTTGCCCTCAACACATAATGATTCATCAAAAACTATATGAACAGATTCTTCTACAGTTAAAGTTCGATTATTAAACACTCGATAAGCTTTGCTAATTGATGAATATCCTAAGAATATACCATTATCTGACTTAGCTTCAAATGCTGTAAGATGACTCTTACCATTGTTGTGAACGAAGCATTTACAGCCAAATACATGAAAGTGAGAAACAGATGGTCTGTTACCAGTCCATATTTCATATGGAGTGAGATTCAGCTTCTTGTTAATCATAGATCGGTTTTGAGTGTAGCAAGCAGTATTTACAGCTTCTGCCCAGAACTTTTGAGAGATTCCAGAATCAGCAAGCATTGTTCTTGCTGCTTCCTTGAGCGTTCTGTTTCTTCGTTCTGCAACTCCATTCTGTTGAGGAGTTCTGGCGGCTGAAAACTCATGCTTGATTCCATGATCTTCTAGAAAGGATTCAAGATTCTGATTTGAAAACTCAGTGCCTTTGTCACTTCGAATCCTGTCTATGCTGGATGATTTCTCGTTCTGAGTGCGTTTCAGCAGCTTGATCAACTTCGGACCGGTCTGATCTTTACTGCTCAAAAATATAGTCCATGTAAAGCGTGAGTAATCATCAATAACAACAAGAGTATACCGCATTCCCCCTAAACTTGTTATTGGTATAGGACCAAACAAGTCCATATGCAGTAATTCTAAACAGCGGGAGGAGGATTTGGCATTCTTGTTTTTGAAGGATGATCTGATCTGTTTGCCCATTTGGCAAGCTTCGCAGATCTTATCCTTGGCAAAGTCGATCTTGGGCAGACCGATAACTAAATCATGTTTACACAGGCTAGCAATGGTCTTAAAGTTGATATGATTCAAGCGCTTATGCCATAACCAGTGTTTATTATCATTGTTAGCGATGAAGCATGTAGGATTATCAGGTTGAGCATGATTCCAGTTAATCTTATATGTGTTTCCATTCCTGATTCCTACGAGCATGGTTATACCGTCTGATGATTTAACAGTGCAAGTGTGTTTATGAAATTCTACAGCATAACCATTATCACAGAGTTGACTGATACTAATCAGATTATAGCACAGATTTTCAACTAACAGCACATCATTGATAATAATGTTACCATGGACAATCTTACCCTTGCCCACGGTCTTACCCTTTGAGTTATCTCCGAAGATGATCTTGGGTCCAGTGCATTCTGTGACTTCAGACAGCAGCTTGATGTTTCCAGTCATGTGACGAGAGCACCCGCTGTCCAAGTACCAATCTGATGCGAGATTCTTCTGTACCTGTCATCACACATATTTATTGTTGGTACCCAATCCTATTTGGGTCCAGAACGGATTAGCCCTTTGGGAACCCACACCTGTATCAGCTTTAGTGGCTTGTGTGTGTAGGGTGTGCTATGTGCTGGTCTGTCTCGATGTTGTGTGTGATAATGTGTGCGCTGTGAAAACCTTTGATTTTCATAAGGTAGTCTATATCTTCGTTGAATCGGTTTTGAGTTATAGTAATTGTATTGTCTTCCTTGCCTTAGATTTTGCACTTTTGGATTTGGTCTCACAGACACAAATCTTGCTGGTGCCGTATCGTTGGCTTGGTTGACATAACCAATCCCTTTTCTCAAATTTTGATTCACGTAAGAGACTCCTGTTTGAATCTTAGGTGCTTCAGTTTCATATACTGTGCTGGATTTAACAAATGTCATTTGTTTGACTTGATTCTTTACCAGCAACAGCTCAGACTCATCTTTGGTGCATTCTTTGGTGTCAAAGCCTAGGCCGGTGAAATCACCGACATTTCTTTGAGCTTCTTGTAATTCTTCCAAGGATGTTCTGGATTTTGTCCATGTTTTGAATATATGTGAGAGCTTAGCATTTTGTGTGCTAATTCTCTTATTTTCTTCATGGAGCTGATCATAAGAGATTTTCAGCTTATTCAGCTCGTTCTGGAGATTTTTGCACTCACCCTGCTCAGAGCAGCTTGGTTTGTTGTGCTCATCCATTTGAGTACTGATTTTGGCTTTATTCTTCTCAAATGATTCAGCTAAGATCCTATAATCATTTGCCATGTCTTGCAGTGCGGACATGAGCTCTTCTCGTGTAAAATCATTTGATTCAAATTCGAATACCTCATCTGTCTGACTCATTTCTTCATCTGCCATCAGACATTGAACCTCTTCTTCGCTTTCGCTGGAAGAATATTCAGAGCTGTCTGAATCGGAATCAGTCTGAGCCCATTTGTTGTTTCCTTCCTCAGCAACTAAGACTTTTTGGGATTTTCCATGATTCTTGCGGTCTTGGTGGTGCTTCTTCTTTCTATCATCTCGATGCTTCTCTTTCCTTTCTTCTTTCTTCGATCTGGTGCAGTCTGCAATAAAGTGTCCGGTCTTACCACAATTGTAGCAAGCCTGATCGTTAACATTATCATCTTTTCTTGATTTATAATGATGAGAGGGTTTGAAGTTCCTCTTATTTTTAGACATAAATTTACCGAATTTCTTTATAAATAATGACATAGCATCGTTACTCATCTGTTCAGCAGATCGGTCTGATGTTGAAGCGATCTGGTCTGGGATGGCTGCCAGGGCCTTGTTGGGTTGAGAGATGAATGGCTCTGCTTCACCTCTGCTTATTAGTTCAAACTCATAGGCCTTGAGATCTGCAAACAGATCATGAAGTTCAACCTTGTTAAGGTCTTTTGATTCCCTCATGGCAATGGTCTTTACATCCCATTCCTTTGGCAGAGCTCTCATTACTTTCAGAGCGATCTCTCTGTTAGAATATTCCTTCCCCAGACCATTCAGTTCATTTATGATGCTGGTGACTCTTTCATCAAACTCATTTAGAGTTTCACCACTTTTCATCTTTATGCTCTCAAATCTTTGAAGAGCCACAGTTAACTTGTTTTCTTTGGTCTGGTCGTTGCCTTCACATAGCTGTGCTATCTTCTCCCAAATTTCTTTGGCAGTAGAGCACATTTTGATTTTGCTGAACATGTTCTTGTCCAAAGTTTTGAACAAGATGTCTTTGGCCACATTGTCGAGGTTTGCTTTCTTTCTATCCTCATTCGTCCAGAGGGATCTGTCTTTTTCTACCATTTGTGGTTCTCCACTGGTAGTGGCGACTGCTGTATTTATTTTTAGGATCTTCATTGGTCCATCGGTGATGACGAACCACATGTCGTCATCCTGAGCTGCCAGGTGAGCTTGCATTCTGATTCTCCAGTCATCATAATCTTCTTTTGAGAACATGGGGATTTTGTTGAATGATGCCATCAGCTTAATATTCTTTATGCTGATTAAGATGACCTGCTCTGATACCACTTGTTAGGATCGGTCCGGAGTGTTTAGAGGGGGGGGGGTGAATGAACACTCCTTACAAAATTTATCCCTTGTGATTTCTTTGTGATTAGTGAAAGAAATCTGTTACTTAATCAACTCTTTGAACAGAACAGACCACTAATAAGTAAGTGCGGAAACGGTCTGCTCTTGTGTAAGTAAGAACAGCTCGATGGCTAAGTGCAGAATGATAAGACACAGGATATGTTTCTGGAAGTTCGAAGGTGGTGTAATCCTTCTACGTCTCCCCTTCTTCCAATTAAGGAAGGTTTATACTAGAAGACTTTGATTTATACAATCCTGTTGTACAAACCCGATTCAGGCTGGATTTACCTCACTACTAGTCTGAAACTCCTAGTCACTCAACCTGCTCAGACACACTCTGTCTGACAGTTACAATATGTTGCTCACTTCTATTTTTCAATACACAATGCGCACAGTGATCCTACAATGATCAAATGTTACAAAGTAATTGCGCTTAAATAAATAACTTCAGCTCGAAAGCTTCTGAACTTTGTAGGCGTGTGCTGTTTTGCTTTCTTGTATATTTTTCAATTGATCAGCGTGAGTTGTAGAGTCCAGAGTCTTTTGCATCTGTTTGTTGCATCCTTTTATAGTTGAAGGTGGCAACGGCATTGTTTCCCTTAATGTGCAGCTATGACTCTTTTTAAACTCTGAGAAAGCTACAGTCTTCTTCTTCAGGATACTTGCCGTTCTGGTATATGCTTTCGGCGACTGTCAGGTAAGCTCTTCTTTGTCTTCTTACCTATTATGGCAATCTTCAGTCTTTGGTCCTTTGTAGCATTAATTGCAGCATTAAATGCTGCAATAAATATCCGTTGATGATTCGGACTGAGAAGCCATCCTTTATGTATCCTTGACTGCTCTGATCTGATAAAGGTTGAGATCGATCTGAAGCATCGATCTATTCAGTCTGGAATCCATCGATCCGGTCTGATATTCAATATTCTTTATCAGTTTGCTCTGATATGTCCGATCGATCTGGTATGCCTAATTTCCATCGATCCGGTCTGAAATGCTTTGCCATCTTGCTCTGTTGAGTCCGATCGATCTGGTCAATCTGATTTCTATCGATCCGGTCTGAACTGTTTTGTCATCTTTAAAATCTCATCGATAAGGTCCGGAACTAACAGATGTATTTATAGTTTATAAGCCAAAAAGGATTATCTCCACAAATATGCCATGTCCGCTAACACAATGTTAGAACTTAGAAGCAACAATTGTCGCTATTATCACCAATAAGACCTTTGTCCAATATAACACATTCAAAAAATAGAAGCCGAAGTAAATTCTAACGAAAGAAACATGCACCTATGCACGTAGAGGTAAAGGGTCATACAAATGATAGAAAGGGACCTCTTAAAGAGATAATAGTAGATTACCTCACATATGTTATCATCAAAGCTTGAGTCAGATGCAGATGGAGATGGCAGTGAGTAAACTGTTCCTTTTGATATCGTTTTTTCCCTCTCCTTATTGGCCTCCATCAGGGCATGTTCCAACAGAGATTTCGCCTCCCGATTAAGTTCGCCTATGCATTTCAAAGATGATGGCCAGACAAGAGGCTCCGGGGATGAAGGATTCAGCAAAGCAGCACATGCTCCATGGTGATGCCTTAAAGCTATTGTGTATGGTATTCTCCTAAATCACGTCACCAAAATTCACATTTTAACTTACACTCATTGGAAAACAGGAATGTGAATAAACTAAATGGCGTTGTGTGCACTGGTAAGAGAAATGGACTCTTTATTTGTAAACTTCGAAAAAAGGATACAAAACTAAAACTGCCTTCAACTATTTGCCTTGAAATTTCGACCTTAAATATGACAATTAGTGATAAAATAATATTCTTTGAAGAAATCTAATATGAAGAAGCTGACAAGTAAATGACATTGTACTGAAACAAGCATGGAAAAGATTGCGTCAATTGTTTTTAGTTCAGTAACTAATGAAAAGTACAAGAAAGATACCCTGATGCATCTCCTTGAATTCGATCGGCACCCCAAGCCAACAATTCTCTGATGCAATCAAGAGAACCTCCTCTTGCAGCCAAATGCAGGGGAGTACTACCCGCAAAGCTGTAGAAGCACTAGGCTATTAGAAAAATCATGTCAAATACACCATGGGCACAACTAAGGACTCGTGTCAACAACATTACCCTACCCGTATCCACCAGCTGAAGCAGAAACAAGGGCTCCATTGCCCAACAATATGTGAACACATTCAGGATGTCCTTGACGAGCCGCCAAGTGCAATGATGTCGCTCCTTTACGATCTCTAATGCTAACGAAACGGGCATATCCCCTATAAAATTATTTCGCAAAAATGAGAAAATCTATGAGAACTGGGCCGTACAATAAAAGATAAAAGAATTTTCACTATCTCATACTAGGTTAAAAGTCAAATTTGGACAAGGACCTACCAAGAAGCAGCAACTGGGGAGGCTCTGGCGGCTGATAAAATGGCCTGAAGGCAGCCGGAGTAGCCATAGTAAGCAGCATAATGCAAGCAGGTTCTTCCACTATGTGAATCAAACATTAAAATCTGTCACCAAACCTCAAAGTTAGCCATGTAAACTAACATTTAAAATCACCCTTTACTCCACTGAGAAATAGTTTCATAACTTATATATATTTGAAGTTTTATATAAAACTTGCATTGCCCCACTCGTTATTATTTCAGGTTCTGCACATCAGTACAAACCAAAATTTTGACCAATTCCGAGAATTAAACATGCCCAATGGATTAGAATGATACTCAGTTAGGAATACATACATTGGCACCGGCTTCAATTAGCTTTTTCACGCAAGAGATCTTGCCATGCATTGCAGCCAACATCAGTGGAGTCTACAAACAACACAATCACCCACGATCAATTTTTTAAGTAGTCAATACTCAATAGCATTCACAGGAAACAAGTTGATATTCCATATGCAATTTTTTAAAAAAGATGAAAAATTTCCCCTCCCACATTAATATTAAATTCATGGGAACGTCTATGAATGAAGGGCTAGACATCCGTATTTTCCGACTCAAACTCCTAACTTTCCACAGAATCATACATTATTTATACACAAATTAAAAAGGAGAAAAGAAATATGAAGGCACCTGCTTGTGTCGATTCAACGCATCCGGTTTGGCAGATCCGTTCAGAAGAAAAGAAAGAATCTGAAACCCACAAATGAAAAACCACCATATTTAATATCCAAAGAAATTTCATGGACCCATAGAAACTATAAATCTAAAAAAAATAAATCAAGAATCCCACCTCGATCTGGCCACTGGCTGCGGCGATATGCAAAGCAGAGTTGCAATTATGCACACTAGAGCTGTGAACAAGAGCTGAATTATTGCTCATAACTTCCTTAACTGTTTCCAAATCTCCCACCTGCACTGCACTGAACAACCTCAACTCCTCATTACTCCTGCAACTCAGGCCCTGACCCATTATTCCTTCTAAAAATTAATACATACAAACTTTTGGTGTATATATGTAGCACTGGAGATAAGGGTCACCGTGGGGGCGTGGTGGCGGAGAGGAAAGTGCTTTACATAAGGCAGCAGTGAGATTTTCAGGTTTTTTTTATGCCGTCCGCGCTTAAAGGCGACATCAAATAATAGAAAAGGTACAGAGTACCTGTTGTCGTTGATTGTTCAAAATGTGAGAGTCAATGTCGATTGGTCTCCTGCTTTACTTTATCAAAATTCCCGGTCTTCACACCAACCTTTATAAAATATTTTAGAATATATAATTTTTACCAATTTATTATTTTAATAGTATATTAAAATAGTTTAAAATTTATTTGTGATAAAAATTCATGCCAACTTTAGACGTATTCGAGTTTTAGTCATGCTTAGCATAAAAAAAATATGGCATGATATGATAATGGGAATAAAGAATTATGGATTAATATAGTAATAAAATGCTTAATTCACATATCTAAAATTAACCTTGATGTTAAATGCCAAAATACTTCTTAATTAACATTTTTAGACATCCAAACGGTCTCTAATTTATATGCCAATTGAGTTGCATTACTTATTTTTATGTTATCAATAACATGCGCATATTAAATTGATATTTGAAACCAAGTCATTGACCTAGTGGTTGTCATCTATTTCCTAAAGTAAGAGGTATCAGGTTCGATTCCCCCATCCTCTAATTAATAATTTTTTTTTAAAAAAAAGATATTTATTATATTTATTCGATTTATCAGTATACATAAAACGTATTGATTAAAAAGAAAAATTGAAGTCTTTTGTTAAGTGAGTAAAATATTGATAAATAAATTCACTCACACACACACAAAAATTAGTGTACATTAATTATAGTGGTGTACGTGGGTGGGTATTAGGATCGATTTCGATGGTGGGTTGTCAATCCACACCTGAGTTCAACAAACTAGAGCTTCAATAGCTCGTGTTCTTGAAATAATTGCATCGAGAGATTATATCGAGTTTGGTTACAAAATCGAGCGGAAGACACTCGACATAACCCGCTCTATAACCGATTAACTATTTGAAAGATATTTTAAAAATATGCAAGAAAATATGTAAAACAGTAAGGTAAATAAATGCAGTAAAGTAAATAAAACAAGAATTTGTTTCTGGAAGTTCGAAGCACAAACGCTTCTACGTTTCTCCTGCTTCCATCGCAGGAAGGATACACTATAAGATTTGGTTTACACTTTTCAGTATACAACCTACTTAGGTTAATACCACACGGATAGTCTAAACTCCTAGCCCACACAGAATCACAAAGTTCATGTTCTTTAACGTCTCACATGGAAAGACCTCACACGGTTGTGATGAGTCAACAACTGTTACAATGATATTTACTCTTCTATTTTAGCTCACAAATACAATGAATATAGTGAATACAAAGGCACAAATGATTCCATAATGAATCCGATACATCAAGGTAAGAGGTGCCAAATGTTTGGGGAGTGATATTCATTTATCAGGTTTGTTCTTTGAAGTTTCCCAATTGAATCCAAAGTGGGTTTGCTTTGGAAGGAATGTATTGATCTTCAATCAGCTGTTATTGAGCTTCCAAATCATATATATATATAGTCCAAAGTAATGACATATACGTTAGATACAAGAATATAGTCATTGGGACAGTTTTGGTAAGCTTTCAAACACTACAATGGTCATATTCTGCTTTTTGGGCTATTTTTGGAAGTCCGCTGGTCGGGTCTACTAGTCGAGTCCTCTGCCCGAGTCCGCTGGTCGGGTCCGCTGGCCTCTACTGGTTGAAAGTCCGCTAGCCTCTACTGGTTCGAAGTCCGCTGGTGGAGGTGCAACAATTCACTACCCACCCACATAAATGTGGGTTGCTTAATTTTTTCAACTGCATCACTTTTTTCGAAACTTAAGGCGGGCGGATACGAGTGTGTTGGATTGTGCGAGTTTTTTGTACACCCCTAATTAATTAGCTTATATTACTAATAATAATCCGGTACGACTTTGGAATCAACTCGTGACCTAAAGACCTTGCTTTCTTTATTAATAAATTTGAGAGTCTGGTAAAATTTGATGTTCCATTGGACGAATGTTGAAAATAAATATACAGGATTTAACAAAACTATATTATTTAATTTTGTGTCATATTTGACTTAAAAGAAACTAAAACGCGACGTGATGCCAAGAAAATATGTGTTGAAAAATATTAATTGTCCATGTTAGGAGAGCGACTGAAACATATTATTTGGGCTGTTATAGTTAATTTGAATTGCATTATTATCATTGACTATAACTTTAGGCATCATTATTATAAATTTAAAAAGCATTCTTGTTGGATTCACTTAATCTGAAATAATTAAAGAGATTGTCAAATATATTTATATTATTGATATGATTGAAAATTGAATCTGGTAATTTCAATTACAGATCGAGAACAAAATATCATTGTAAAACTGTTAATATTGATATCTTAAATGACGTGTTTTTTGCTTGAAAGATATCTTAAATGACTTGGTATGTTAAAATTTGGTGTATTAAATTCTTTACCTTTTAATTGATTAATCTGACTAATTGTTTCTTAATCTCCATGACAAAGCTTTTCATCAGGCCTGTTTTTTAAAGCCAAATTATATAACTACTCCGGATTCAATCACCGGATATTAATTTATTTTTTTAATGAAAAACACATTTGACTATATATTCTGGCGGTGTTTACAAACGCTTTTGAAAATTATTTATATGCTTTTTAGATTAAAAAATTTATATATTTTGGTGTTTGATTTTCTTGTTTTTTCTATTACTTCTCTTCAAAAAGAAGGTAGCTGTCAGAATCAGAGAATCATATCATGTTATGCTTTTGGCGACTTTAAGTAGAACGATGACAATTTTGTAATAAAGTTGAAGTTCATTAAGCTGCTTTTTGAGTTTAATATCAAACATCTAATATTTTTGCTTAAAAATAACTTTTTTCAAATTAAACAAATATAATATAAAAATATCTTGAATAAACATTTGCAAACACAGGGTATATTTAGAAATTCTTCTTTTGTTATGCATTCAGAATTTCTTAAACCTTTGTGTAGTTTTAGTTCTTTAAAGGGGAAATTGTATATTGGTGCTATTTTCAGAAAGTTAATTCAAATAAGTCTGGCAAAAATAATGTTTACAAAAAATACATGTATGAGATAATTATATTCAAATAAGTTCACTTTTTAAGAGTTGGTTTGCAAAGTTCTATTTGGAAATTCTTCTTTTGTTATGCATTCAGAATTTCTGAAACCTTTGTTTAGTTTTAGTTCTTTAAAGGGGAAATTGTATATCGGTGCTGTTTTCAGAAAGTTAATTCAAATAAGTCTGGCAAAAAATAATGTTTACAAAAAATACACGTATGAGATAATTATATTCAAATAAGTTCACTTTTTAAGAGTTGGTTTGCAAAGGTTTTTTTTAGTTCCCAAAATACCCTTAAGTTATAAAAAACTCTAAACCTAATTTCAGATTAACTCTTTATGCATTTCTTTTTCCCCTCTGCACGTAAAATCTCCAATTTTCCGGCGATTCTCAGATCATTATTTTCTTCACCATCTTGTCACCTCATCTCGTCGCCCCGACCTAAAAATTATTTGCTAAAATGTGATATACATGAAATATGTTTGAATCGAAGCATCTAAATTGTTCGTAGCATTTGGAATCTTTTTTAATCGAAGAAGACATCAGACTACTCTGCACATATCTGGATCTGCTCTGCACATTCCATCATGTGTGTAGGTGATTATAAATTTGAATACCGATGCTAAATTTTAGATAGCAAAAGTCTGCTGGTATGTTTTTTTTTAAAAAAGAAAATCTCTCATGGCTTTGACTGATGCATATGGATGAAGAAGTAAGGTATGCATTGATGTTCGAGCTTGTTTGCTCATTTCCAAAATTTACAGCCAGTCAGCAAGATATTGCAACGAAGAAGATGACCCAGAGAAAAAGTAATTAGTGCACGAAAATTATAAAAAGTAACTGGTGCACGAAAATATAACCTTGATGTACGAAAATAATAAAAAGTAATTGGTGCACGAAAATTATAAAAAGTAACTGGTGAACGAAAATATAACTTTGGTGCACGAAAATCATAAAAAAGTAACTGGTGCACGAAAATGTTAAAAAGTAATTGGTGCACGAAAATTATAAAAAAGTAACTGGTACATGAAAATCATAAAAATAACTGGTGCACGAAAATTATAAAAAGTAACTGGTGCACGAAAATAACCTTGGTGCACGAAAATATAACACTAATGCACAAAAATACAACAGTGGTGCACGAACTTTGTGTTAATTAACTGATGCACAAAATTTGCATAAAAACAAACTGGTGCACGAAATATAATAACTGGTGCACAAAATTAAATGGTTCGTGCATCACTTACTTAATTGTATGATTCATGCATCACCCAGTAGTGATTATTGTTCGTGCATCACATAGTTTTTTGATGTTTCGTGCATCAGTGACTGATTTTAATTTTCGTGCATTTATTACTAATTTTCAATTTTCGTGCATCGGTAGCTGATTTTAATTTTCGTGCATCAGTTACTGATTTTTATTTTTCGTGCATCAGCTACTGATTTTCAATCTTTCGTGCACCAGTTATTTTTTATAATTTTCGTGCACCAATTAATTTTTTCTCTGGGTCATCTTCTTTGTTGCAAGTTTCAGACTATAAATTCTGAAAATGAACGAAGAAGCACAGACACCAATGCATAATAACTCAAAAACCTCAAAAGGCAACAATATATACACACAAACACACACATACCAGAATTGAAAAAAAAATCTGGAACGAAGTGATGAAACGGAAAATCGAAGAGATGAAGAGAAAAACCAACTGTAAGAAACCGTAATTGGCAAGAGAGATTTACGAGGAGATTTGAATCACAGTTGTGAAAGAAAGAGATTGAAATTTTTTGAGATTGCCGCATTTTCTTATTAAGGGCACTTTTGTCATTTTAACCTAAAGTTGACTTAAATGATTGCAAGTTTTTTTCCCGGACTATGATGAATAAATTTTTAGCGTTGGGTATCGCCCTGAACTTTCCCCACTTTAAAACATTCAATTGTATTTTAGAGTCATTGCTGGTCTGGGCTTGTCTTTTGAACCAGGGGATAACTTTTTCGAGGCCCAAACTAAAATGGGGATGTAATTTGCATAGAGATGTTAACTAACGACATTCTCTATCAGCTCAATCTCTTGGGCATGAGAACGGACAGATTTAGAATATAAGGTGAGGGAAGTAAAAAAAAAAACATAAAAAATTGAAGGAAAAAGTTTTAGGGGGCAAAATACAATTTTAAGGGGTAATATGCATGTTTGAGGGTAAAATACAATTTTAGAAAAAAATTTACAATTTTAGAGATAATAAAAAAAATATTTTTGAGAAAGGGCATTTGTTCTCCCTTGTCTGACTATAGATCCGCCATTGGGCACGACGACATCACGACTTCCATCTAATGTTTATATTCTTACATGATATATATCATACATATATTTATCTCCATTTTTTTTATGAAACTTCCCATATCTCGATTCCTTCATGTACGCAGATTGAGAGCCAATTTCCATGATGGGTTTGACGAATAAAATCGATTCCCATCAAACATTGACTTGCATGCAATGCAGAGATGCGACTTCCTTGGAAATCTCCATAAAGGATCATCGCGAAGAACAAGAAGAAGGGTGCATAACGCCAAAAGCAGTGGATCCCTGTAAGAAATGCTCACCTGCTCCAAGAAAGCCCAAATCACTGCCATCCCACAAAGAGAAATTAGTATGTTTCCATTAATGCAATTGAATCACTTCTTCCTTCCCATTTTCTTTATATTTTTTTATAGTGTTCAGATAAAGAAAGTGGTGGATTCAAGTGGGATTTGCTTTTTTTTTTCCCATTGTATTTAATTTGCTCTTGAGATATTAATTCTTCATCCATCTTAATCTCCATTAGTTCCAAACGAGTTGAGGTCGAATACACGTAACTCTCTCTTCCATTATATTTTGTTTCACATTGATTCTCAAAGCAATTTCTAATACTCAGCTTAATCAATCCATCACAAGGGATAGCTTATAACAATTATTGAGTGAATGTGCAAAAGTATGTTTTGGTAAATAACTCTCGTTATGGTTAGCTTGTTCAGTAACTCGATCGAGATGAGATCATACTAAATGACTAAACATAGAGCCTGTTTTTTCATGTTTTTTCGGGCACATTGTGAAATGATCCTAATGCAGATGTCATGTGTTCATGTCTGTTGAATGTTTTGTTTGTGCATGCAAAAGTTTTATCTAATTTTTGGTTTTGCAATATGGATGTGCACAGTATAGCATATGCTGTAGTTTTCTTGTTCTGTGATCATATAATTTGTATTAATAGTGATAGAATTTGGATCTTGAGCAAATCTCTAAATCACACTTGTACATATGCAAAGCGAGATGATTTAGAAATTAGTGATCGAGTCAGTTAAGTGGGCAAGAAGTGTTTAAACAAAATTGTAAGTCTTTTTTCCATTTTAAAATTCGACTATCTTTGTGACGAGAACTATTTATATGAACCCTATTTGGGCCTCACTTATACACCAACTCAATATCAAAACACAACACTTTTTAATTTAAAAATATATAAACTAACATACCAACCATTTTAGACAATCATAATTATCCACCTGTGGAGCCCACACCGAGTCTATATAAGCGTTTTCCTTTTGTGACCTTAATCCATTTGCGAAGAGTACAAGCATCTCAGTAACCCGGTCTAATGGGCCCTGGGGAGGGTCAGAATCCGGTCGACGAGTTTTTTAAGCGGGGCGGACGGGTCCCGGGTTTGGCCAAAGCCGCTCCGGACTCGCCCCACTATATATTATTATAATTTTTTTTGTCAGCTCTGGTTTTGCATGAAGAATATGCTGATATATTATAATTAGTTTCGTAGTTTTCTTTGTCATTTAAGAAATTGAAGTGGTAATAATTAATTTTATTTTGTTATAAGATGTGCAAGTTGAAGAGTACTCTTTAAGTAGCATCCCATTAGGGAGCTACGATAAGACCTTACTTATGACTTAATGGATTCGTGATGTTGTACTGTAAGTGATAACTCTTTAACTGGTGTTGTCACTTTTGCGTTTTGATGGATGAACTTTTTTTTTTGTTTAATTAAGTTACAAGTGTATGATCAAATTGATAGATTAACGGGTTCGTGGTGCGGGGGGCGGTGCAGAGATTTTTTTGTAGAGGGACCTGTCCTGGGGCGGGTCCTGAGTTCGGCCAAACCCGTCCCAGATCCATTGCATGACATCCCTATCTAATACCCTTATTGTGGTTAAATCTTACAATCATAAAATAATTAAAACATTAAAAAAAATAGTTGACATGGTGCTTGAGACGAGAGTTGACTTTGGACTTTTAACGACATGAGGTAGATGCTTTATAAGAAATTTCACTAACATGGTTGCCCCTGAATAGGTAGCGGTAAGAGTAAATTTCTAGATTGTATCTTTGGGTATTGCAAGCAAGATAATAAATGACTTAGTTTATCGATGCGGGAATTGAATCTATGTCCTTAAAAAGATATTGCACTGCTATGATGCTTACGGTTTCAATGCCAATTATTTCCCAAGATACAACGACTTTAACTTATGATAGAAGCACTTCAAATCACAAGTCCTTAAACCACCAAATTTTAAAAGGTACTTCAAACTTGGAACAAGGAAGATGAAATAAAATGCATAGAATTTCTCTCTTAATCTTGTATTTTATCTATGGAAAAAGACATCAACAAAAGAGATCATTTGGTAGCAACTATTTATGAAAATCGTAATCATATGTCAAAGGGTGCAAAACCTATCAGAAAAACGTTCATAGGCACGTTCACGTAGCTTGGGAGGCGTGAACGTGCCTCCCTTACAGCCTGGGATGGTCCAAGACAAAACAGGATGCGTGAACGCGCCTCCCTTTCGTCCCAAGAGGCGTGTTCATGCCATCAGGGAGGCGTGTCCTGTCCAAGAGGCATGTTCATGCCACCATGGAGGCGTAAACATGCCTCCCCTGCTCCATGGCCATCAACATTTTCCCTCTATTTTTTGATTTTTATGTCGTTCGATTTTTCAACTCGTTTATGATTAATTTTAATTCATTAAGCATATTTTCCAACAATCCCTCACATGAACTAAATTAATGCATGAATGCATATGCTATATGAAGAGTGCCTTTAGCGAACTATTATAGCATCTGAAGAGGTAGCTTGTGGCTTTGAACCTTCCATAGTGGTATTCAGTCGCATTTACTTGACTTAATAGTAAACTTATGGTCTTGAAATATTTAGTCGTTAGTGTAAACCAAGGCAATTGAATCCACTATATAACAATTCTAATCTTCCTATTGGTTTTTTTGTGTCTATTTTGGCATTGGACTACACTTGGTTTGATAAATACTTTTTCATATTTGAAGTTGTCACACTTCACACTCACGTAGGTGATCTCCTAAAAGAGTATCACATTATACTCCAATACATTTATTCATGTCTTAGGAATCATTAAAATCCTTTGTCTATCCTCGTACCATTTTGCATGTTACACCTGGAATGGGTTGGAGATTGTCTCCAAGGTGTCTCTATAATCTTGTAATTAGGTTATCCATTTTGAACCTAGATCTTGGGGATCTCCGATCAATTAAGTTGGTTATCAACTACAAGATTTTAATTTTGGGTTTTTGATCCCATTCCCTTGATAGGCAATTATGTAATCTCTTGGTTAACCTTTCATAAGTGGATCCACGGCCTTTCTCAAATAAACAATTAAGATTATGCTAGAGATCACTTTGTCAGATGATATGATGTCTTCAACTTACGAGACTTATCATTCTTATTTTGTACCTTTCTTATAGCGGTTTTGCTATCACAATATATTTTAATTTGCAAACACATTGTTTTCTCAACAAGAAATTTTCACTTAGCAAAAACTTCGAAGCCATCAGGCTTCTTCTCATCTTTATCAAGCTCTATGAATTTTGATTTCATAGTGGATCGGACTATACACTTTTTGTTTAGAGAATTTCATCGTTTCCTTTCATGAAACAATAGCATTACCAATGGTTAACACATTGACATTTAGTGTCAGATATACAAATAATATCATTGTATCTTTCTAATACATCAAAATATCTCGAGTTTCGAATTACAAGCGTTGTAGTCTTACAAATCCAAGTTCAAGATTTTAATTCTTGTACATTTGGATTTAAGTGTTATTTCTTACAAAAAATTAAAACTATAAGAAATTATCGATTTTTTAATTTACAATTCAAATTTTAAGCGCGATGATTATTAGAAAATCCAACTTGCATATTTTATGTCTGACAAACTTGATTTTTTAAGGGCAAAGCTTATGAAACTAGAATTAAACATTAGAATTCGTCTTGGAAACTTCAATTCCATGTTTGACATTCATTGTTTTTATGATCTCTATATAACTGCTCACAATGAGTAAATCAACAACATACAAGCATATTTACCTATGCTTCATGTGTGTCACTTTTGTCACACTTTTTTGACAACATAATTATGTCAATTTTTCATGTCAATATTTTGACACTTGTTATAACTTATTTTAGTCAAGACACCCCACACTTTAAGGTATTTCTAGGAAAACTTGTTTCCTTTCCACAAATCATAAGTATTTACGTCATTGTCTAAGTGTCGTTCTTGGAGTGTGGTTGATCAATCCAAAATCTTAATTTAAGTGTGCTTGCTTACAAAATTTGAAAACTTGAACAAAATTCTTGAACTTGATGCACAATTTGATTTAAAGCTTTCACTCCATTTGGGAGGCATAAACACACCTCCTTATGTCCTGGATGTTCCTAGACAAAATAGGTGCCTTGTTCATGTTGGGATATACCCTAAGACATGTCATTGGATGATTGTTTTGACATACAATGTTTATGATTTTATGAATGGCAATTCATTATTATATATTATTCGTTTAACTGTGCAATGTGAATTAATAGTGTTGGAATCGAAGAGGGGGGGGGGGGGGGGGGGGGGGGGGGGTGAATGAGATTCCTTGGCTACTTTAGCGTTTTAAAATGAGTTTGAAAAACTAAAAGAGTTTTGCGCTTGCGGAAGCCTTTAGTCAATCGATAAATGCAAAGAATAAAATAAATAAATGCGTAAAGGAAATAAAGCAATAAATAACAAAAGGATTTGTTATAGAAGTTCGGCGATGAATCGCCTACGTCTCCTCTTCCCGGTTAGATAACCTCCAACCGAGGTTCCACTAGAACAATAGATCTTGGCCTTGAGGGCTCCAAGTTAGCCACACAACAACTCTTCCCGAGTTTACAACGCTCTTCCCGAGCACACTACTCTTCCCGAGTACACAACGCTCTTCCCGAGCACAATACCCTTCACGAGTATACAAAGCTCTTCCTGAGCTACCAACACTCTTCACGAGTCTTTCTTGGCCTTAAGGGCTCCAAGGATAGCCACACACTTGCACCAACTAGACTTGTTGATGACTTTACAATTTTCCAACTTGCTTTGGTGTTGGAGGACCTTTACAATAACTCAACACACACCTTCACGGTGTACCAACACGAAGTGAACAAGACTCACACACAATAGAAGAATTGCAAGCTCCAATACAATAACAATGTATGGAGATTGCAAAGCTTAATTCAAATAATAATTATCAAGACTTTTGTATAAGTAGTAGCCTTGTTCCTTAGCTTCAAAATGCTCCAAAGCATCCATATTTATAGTGTAGGAGGCCCCCTAGGCTCCTACTAGCCGTTGCTTCAAATAAGGCTTGAATCACTCCTCGATCG
This sequence comes from Haberlea rhodopensis, assembly GCA_907163345.1. Classification (NCBI taxonomy): domain Eukaryota; kingdom Viridiplantae; phylum Streptophyta; class Magnoliopsida; order Lamiales; family Gesneriaceae; genus Haberlea; species Haberlea rhodopensis. Next base: position 240,921 of record CAJQUN010000583.1, read on the forward strand.
CCTCGGAAATCGCCTCGGGCGATCGCCATCGCCGCGCCCCAACGGTCAGCAAAAATCACGGATCGCCTCAGGCGATCGGTGGATCGCCTCAAGCGATCCAAATTAAATCCCAATGTCGTAGCTTCAGCAGCCTGAAATCTTGCATCGCCTCGGGCGAAGTCCACATCTCCTCAGGCGTTCCAGCCATCGCCTCGGGCGTTCAGCCCATCGCCTCGGGCGATCTTCCCTGCGCGCATGCCCGCGCATGTCTCGGCGTCGCTTCAGTCGATGTGCTGTGGCGAAGTCCCTGTGGCTGCCATCGCCTCAGGCGTTGGTCACCATCGCCTGGGGCGATCTTCCTCGCATGCTCGCCTAGCCATCGCCTCTGTCGATGTGCGTGGCGATGCCCCTCCTGGCACCCATCGCCTGGGGCGATGATCACCATCGTCTGGGGCGATCCAGGCCAGAATATGCACACTTGAAATTCTTCATTCCAATCCACTTTTCATCACTTAATCTGCACACTAAGTAAATGCATTAGTATAACAAACACAAGTTTTGTTGATCATCAAAACTCAAAGATTGACCGGGGATAATTTAACGCATTAAACGCAACCATGCGTTTAAGGCTCAACAATCTCCCCATTTTTGATGATCACAAAACTTGATAAACTTGAATAAGTAATATGCATGTAATGTGAGTAAAAATGACTCCCCCTTAACAATTGCATAACACATACAAGTTAAACAAGTAAAGCATCAAACAAATAACTATCCCCCTCAAACCATGCATACATAAGCTCTCCCCCTTAAACTATGCATGTATTAAGGTTCAAGTTTATCACAAAATTCTCCCCCTTTTTGTGATAATCAAAAAGCATAAATTTAAATAAGCATTACTCAAATATGTTGACACATAGCCATATTTTATCAATTTTACACATGGTCCTCACCAAGCATGTAATAGCCATTAGATTAAATCAATTAGAGGGAAACACATGCGTTTAAGGCACTCAACAATAAATTCTAAATGTTGCAATATGTGCATATGTTCATGCATTCATACCCAATAAACAATAAAATTGTCAAAGCATTATAACACATCATATAATTGCACATTTTCACATAGCATATTCAAAATTGAATACAAAGCATATCAAGCTACTTACTATAAAAAGATAACCATGCATCATGCATTAAACAGATTATGCTAAGGGGTTATGCATTTTACTCCAATGAATATTAAGCTTCAATATTTATTGATCACAATTGATTTGTGCCAATGAATTTTTGAATTGCTCTTTTAAAATGAATCAAATAAATTTTACGCTTGATGACAAGAGTTAGTTCTTGTCATAGGTCCAACGCCTCTCGCCTCTTCTATGGTGGTGAATAGAATAAGCTCCTTCTTTGAGTTGCTTGGTCCTTCATCCTTCAATCCATGGTTGTCCCTACAAGACAAATTAACAATAGAAGGATCTTTGGTACCCATTTGATTTTTGGGTCCTTGTGGGTTAACTTTCAATGGCACTTTTGGAATCCATTTCCACCTCTTATTAGGTTGATATTGGATTCTAGCATACCTACATTTGTTCTTGGTATGACCATTTTTGCAACAATAATTACAAGTAGTAGAGTCATGCTTTGCTTTGGCCAACAAGCTAGAAAAGGATTTTGATTTGCTTGAGTAGCCTAACCCGGCTTTGTCAAAGCTACAACGTTGTAAGCCAAGCAATTCATTCATCTTTAAACTACTATCACTAAACTTGGCAAGAGAAGTCTTTAAATCAAGCACTTGGTTTTTCAAAATAATATTTTCTTTTTCCTTCTTGTCCAAGTCTAGCTTAAGCACTTTGTTGCTCTTCTTGGTTTTACCAAGACAATCAATGAGTTCATTATAAGCATCTAATAATTCATCATAAGATGGTACCTCATTGTCGCTTTCATCTCCTTCATCTCCAAGAGCCATTAAACAAAGATTTGTGGCTTCTTCTTCATCGGAGTCGCTATCACTCCATGTGGCTATAAACCTTCTTCTTGCCTTTGTCCTCGTTCTTCTTCCTAGGACATTTGTTAGCATAATGGCCTATTTCTTGACAATTGTAACACGTTACCCTCATTTTTGGATTCTTGTTTGGTAGCATTGGAGGTCTTTGACTTGCTATGTTTGTTGAAGAGCTTCTTGAACTTCTTTGTGAACAATCTCATCTCTTCATCATCATCATCATCATCGTAGTGGTCTTTCCTTCCAACCAAGGCGATCCCATTTTTTTGGATCTATCCTCCTCCTTTACTTCTCTCCTTGTGGTAACTTCAAGTTCATGAGTCACCAAGGTGCCATGGAGCTCATCAAGATCATAGGAAGCACTTTCTCCTTTGTTGGACTCGATGATGGCCGTCCTTTTTGCATCCCATTCCTTAGGCAAGGCTCTTAGAGCTCTCCTCCATATTTGCTTTGGAGGGTACTTTTCTCCAAGTTGGGCAAGCTCATTTATGATAAGGGTGAGCCTCCTAAACATTGAATCCACTTCTTCTCCGGACTCCATCTCAAATGTCTCATATTTGAGTTGTAGGAGGTCAATCTTGGTCTCCTTCACTTGATTTGTTCCTTCATGACAAATTTGTAATTTGTCCCATATCTCATTTGCCGTTGAGCACATCGAGATCCGGTTGTACTCCTTCATATCTGAAGCACAATGTAAAATATTAATAGCTTTAGCATTTGAGAAATTAAAATCATGTCCGCTCTAGTGAAATCGTCCATTTCTTTTGGAACACTAATTCCCCCAACTTCCTTTAAAGGAATATGTGGACCTTTCATTATGATTTTTCCATAGATCATAATCTACGGATTGGATATATAGAGAAATTCTATTTTGCCAATACCCATAGTTATCACCCGTGAAAAGCGGAGGGCGATTCGTCGATTGACCTTGAGCAAACTCATTTGCTAGATTAGCCATATAAAAGATTTGATTTAAAAACAAAAATCAAATGGCTCTGATACCACTTGTTGGAATCGAAGAGGGGGGGTGAATGAGATTCCTTGGCTACTTTAGCGTTTTAAAATGAGTTTGAAAAACTAAAAGAGTTTTGCGCTTGCGGAAGCCTTTAGTCAATCGATAAATGCAAAGAATAAAATAAATAAATGCGTAAAGGAAATAAAGCAATAAATAACAAAAGGATTTGTTATAGAAGTTCGGCGATGAATCGCCTACGTCTCCTCTTCCCGGTTAGATAACCTCCAACCGAGGTTCCACTAGAACAATAGATCTTGGCCTTGAGGGCTCCAAGTTAGCCACACAACAACTCTTCCCGAGTTTACAACGCTCTTCCCGAGCACACTACTCTTCCCGAGTACACAACGCTCTTCCCGAGCACAATACCCTTCACGAGTATACAAAGCTCTTCCTAAGCTACCAACACTCTTCACGAGTCTTCTTGGCCTTAAGGGCTCCAATGATAGCCACACACTTGCACCAACTAGACTTGTTGATGACTTTATAATTTTCCAACTTGCTTTGGTGTTGGAGGACCTTTACAATAACTCAACACACACCTTCACGGTGTACCAACACGAAGTGAACAATACTCACACACAATAGAAGAATTGCAAGCTCCAATACAATAACAATGTATGGAGATTGCAAAGCTTAATTCAAATAATAATTATCAAGCCTTTTGTATAAGTAGTAGGCTTGTTCCTTAGCTTCAAAATGCTCCAAAGCATCCATATTTATAGTGTAGGAGACCCCCTAGGCTCCTACTAGCCGTTGCTTCAAATAAGGCTTGAATCACTCCTCGATCGCCTCGGAAATTGCCTCGGGCGATCGCCATCGCCGCGCCCCAACGGTCAACAAAAATCACGGATCGCCTCAGGCGATCGGTGGATCGCCTCAGGCGATCCAAATTAAATCCCAATGCCGTAGCTTCAGCAGCCTGAAATCTTGCATCGCCTCGGGCGAAGTCCACATCGCCTCAGGCGTTCCAGCCATCGCCTCGGGCGTTCAGCCCATCGCCTCGGGCGATCTTCCCTGCGCGCATGCTCGCGCATGTCTCGGCGTCGCTTCAGTCGATGTGCTGTGGCGAAGTCCCTGTGGCTGCCATCGCCTCAGGCGTTGGTCACCATCGCCTGGGGCGATCTTCCTCGCATGCTCGCCTAGCCATCGCCTCTGTCGATGTGCGTGGCGATGCCCCTCCTAGCACCCATCGCCTGGGGCGATGATCACCATCGCCTGGGGCGATCCAGGCCAGAATATGCACACTTGAAATTCTTCATTCCAATCCACTTTTCATCACTTAATCTGCACACTAAGTAAATGCATTAGTATAACAAACACAAGTTTTGTTGATCATCAAAACTCAAAGATTGACCGGGGATAATTTAACGCATTAAACGCAACCATGCGTTTAAGGCTCAACAAATTAATGTCCTTAGAATAATATTGTATTATTCTTAAACATTGTCCCTAATCAAGTATTATCATGAATCGGGATAATGATAATACATAGAGACTAGTATGTGTTGATTGATGAATTGTTCATTGATATGAGATATCAAATCAACACATGGGTACATGTTAGAGAACGATGTACTGGACAGACCCACCATGAGAATGCTACATGCTATTTATATGAGCGTCATAAGCAATTCTCATAGTGATAATAATGTATGTAATCCTTACGACTTGTGATCATCAGAGATCCAAACATAAGGAGTTATGTATCTTGATATTGTCAAACGTTACCCGTAACAGGGTAAACTATAAAGGCGACTATTGGATACACTACGAATTATGTAGAGGGATGTTGATTGATCGAGATAGGATTTGTCCCTCCTATATAACAGGAGAAGTGTTTGGGCCCTTGATCAAGTAAGACTAAAATGCATGGTCATGCTCGAATGAGTCGATATGAGATATCGAGCTTATTCGTTTATTCTAGTTCTACTTGGGGATCAAGAAATAGAGATTGAATATACGAGTATGACTATTCCATGACCCGTGTTCAATCTAAACACAAAGGACAAAGGGATTAAGTTACATGGTAAATATTATCACAAGTTCTAAAGGTTATGTCGAGTCAAAGACATTCTTGTAATTTGGGTAGCCTTGATGTGTTGCTAGATACCGATCATTGCTTGTGACGTAAAATGAGATTTTATGTCACTGCCAACATTACAAGATCCTATCGGGTCGCATAAAAGATTAAATCGAAAAGGGAAATTAAATTCATGGGATGAATTAATTAATTAAGAAGAGTCTTAATTAAATGATTATAAGGATTTAATTAAATCATGGGTTTGGGCCCATGAGACTTTAAGAAAGTCTTGTACCTTAATTAAAGTCTTATAATATAAATACAAGGTTTTGATTAATGTTTTAACACACAATTAAAATTCCAACCTAGACACACACAAGGAGACTCGGCCGCCTCTCATCATAAGCTCTCGGCTTCTTGCTAGTCGAGGGGCTCTTGGTGAATTCCGGCCATCCTTTTCGATTGTGAATCGAGAGTGTTTCTTGTATCGGTTGAAGAACAAATCTAGCACTTTGTTCTTAAACTATCCCTTCCCGATTTGATCGTGTGGATACCGTTGAGGCAAAACTAGATAAGTTTTGCTAGTGACTCAAAGGAGGCGTTGGACGTGGTGCTGCTTCGTGGAATCTGCTCAAACACGCTACAAGGGTGAGACTTTTGATCCTTTATCCGATATGATAACCTTTGTATAGATCCGGTGTTATAGTAATCCAAAATTTTATTACGCTGCGTTGCTATGCTTGTTGGATTACTTACAGTGGTATCAGAGCCGTGTACAAGGCTCATATCGGATTTATGTGGTTAAATTATTTTAATCATATTAGGATTATATTGCATGCTATAAAAACTGTATATATAATCATATATGATATGATTAAATTGAGTTTGTGAAATTATCATAAAATTATATTTGATATAATTGAGGTTTATTGTATATGATACAAGGATGCGTAAAGTCGAGGCGTTGGATCAAGGTGGTTCGACCACTTCACATCATAACTCTCGGTCGCCGCTCAAGAGCTAGGGTTCGGACCCTTGGCTCGAGCATGGGCCGAGCCGTCGCACTATCTAGGGTTTTGAACTCTATTGGCTCGATAAAGTATTGTGGCGGTGCAAGATGGTTCGATCATGGTCCACGGAATTATGAGGGTCGACGGCTACACCACGTGAGAGCTAGGGTGTTTCGAACCCTTGGCTCGAGATGGTTGAGCCGCCACCGTCATGAACCGTGCATGGCTTGATCATGACTCGTGGCTATGAATTCCAGCTTGTTCGGACCAAGTGGCTCGATAAAAACCAAAACGACGCATGTGGCTAGGTCTAACGGCCGCCGCTTGCTCGAGGGGCTCGGACCACGTCTTGGGCTAGGGTTTCGAACCCTAGGCCCATAATTGGTCCAGCCGTGGTGTTTGGTTGGTTCGAACCATGTTGGTTCGTGGCTTAGCCGCATTAGTTCGTGGCATGTGATGTCCCGAGCGTACGATAATTTTTCAAAATTTTATTTTACAGTTTTAATTAGAATTAAATTTTAAAATGTTTAGAATTTAATTAATTAAATTATTATAGCATGTTTTATGTGTTGTTTGAGCATGGTGCATGGTTATAGCCCTTTGACCTATTAGATAGGATTTGTGTATGTTTGTAATTTATAATACGACCTGCGAGTCGTGCCTTCTCTATTTTATTCTAAATGTTATCCCTCCCCTATGTTCCCCTCGAATGTGAATCGAGGAATTCTCTATATTTGTAAATGTTATATAGTATAGTTTATTTATTGATGGTGATCAATGAAGATGGAGCATGGTGCCGGGATGAGGAGGTCATTCACAAATTGGAGCCAAAGGAAGGTGCTTGTGAAGTTACCTTAGGTTGACTCTTAGGATTTTCTCATTGGCTTGAGAAAATCGCTAGTAGGGGCTATAACCATGTCACGTTTATTATGTATGTTGATGCATGATTTATCTTATGTTTTAGATTGATAATTGTATTACACATATATGTAGATATGTATATGCCTATATGTAGTGGACATATTTTAATTATCAAACTAATCATGAGATCAATAAATCCCTCTAAAATATTAAGTTTTAGATGCCTTCCAAAATTAAAAGTACTCGTCAAAACTTCGATTGTACATGTGTGGGTTTGCCAAAGCAAAGCACCGTGACAATCTTAGTAAGGCGCGAAAGGATAAAAGTGATATCCGTTATACTTTAAATTGGGTACGACTTAACTAAGTTATCTCAATAGGATTGGGAACCTAGAGGCATGGGTTGGATAATAATTCATTTGATGAATTGAACAAAGCGTTGTTCGTCCAACTATCCAAGAATTACATGGGATGTAATTGACAAAGTGTTGTCTACCTAAATAACCGAGTCTTGGGCGATTAGCCAAAGCTAACTCAAGATTAGGCGAAATATGGATCTTGGCCCACTAAAGGTTTCGAGGGTTGATATTTTAAACAAAATAGTGGGAGTATCATTTAATATAAGACCATGTTAAATGATTAAATCATAAACTTATTTTGCATATTTATATTGTAGATATCCATGAGAACTAAGAACGTAACAAGCACATTATCACTGCGATCGGTCCTTGAGAAGGACAAATTAAATGGGACAAATTTCCTAGACTGGTATAGGAATCTGAGGATAGCCCTCAAGCAAGAAAAGAAGCAATATGTCCTAGAGGAACCCTTACCTGCTGAGGAACCTCCCCTGACGGCTACTAGAGCCGATAAAGATGCTTACAAGAAGCATCAAAGTGACGCACTTGATGTTGGGTGCCTTATGCTTGCCACCATGAACTCTGAGCTTCAGAAGCAACATGAGGAAATGGAGGCGTTCGATATGATCGAGCACCTTAAGCAAATGTACCAACAACAAGCAAGACAAGAGAGGTATGACGTCTCTAAAGCGTTATTCCAGTGTAGAATGGTAGAAGGAAGCATAGTTGGAACTCATGTGCTCAAGATGATTGGGTATTGAGAATCTGGAGAAGCTGGGTTTTCCTTTGGACCAAGAGTTGGCCACTGACGTGATCTTGCAATCGTTGCCTGAAAGCTTCAGTCAATTTGTCTTGAATTACAATATGATTGAAATTGAAAAGACTCTACCACAGTTACTTGGCATGCTTAGAACTTTTGAAGCAAATAGCAAGAAGTCTAAGCCTACAAATGTTCTTGTTGTGAATAAGAGCAAAGGAAAGACCAAAGCTAAGAGCTTCAAGAAGAACAAGAAGGTCTTTGTTAAATCTAAGCCAAAAGCTTCTGCACTTAAGCCAAAGGGAGGGATAGCAAAAGAAGGGAACTGTTTTCATTGCGGTGAGACCGGTCATTGGAAAAGAAATTGTAAAGTTTATCTGGAGGATCTCAAGAAAGGAAGTGTGACTTCCACTTCAGGTATTTTTGTTATAGAAGTCAATTTATCTACTTCTTCATCTTGGGTATTAGATACTGGATGTGGATCTCACATTTGTGTAAATGTGCAGGATCTCAAAAGGAGTAGGACGTTGGCGAAAGGTGAAGTTGATCTCCGAGTTGGAAATGGAGCAAGAGTTGCTGCATTAGCTATAGGAGATTATTGTTTAGCTTTACCTTCTGGTTTATCGTTGATTTTAAAAGACTGTTATTTTGTGCCATCTATTACCAAAAACATTATCTCTATTTCTTGTTTGGACAAGTTTGGATATTCATTTATTATAAAGAACAATTGTTGTTCCATTTATTTAAATGATATGTTTTATGCTAGTGCACAAATGATTAATGGTCTTTATGTATTAAATCTTGATATGCCTATCTATAACATAAATACTAAAAGAATTAAGAATAATGATTCTAATCCAACTTATCTCTGGCATTGTCGTTTGGGCCATATAAACGAGAATCGCATATCAAAACTTCATAAGGATGGAGTTTTGGATTCATTTGATTTTGAATCATATGAAACATGTGAATCTTGTTTAATGGGCAAGATGACTAAAGCCCCTTTCAAGGGACATGTTGAAATGACAAATGTTTTTTGGGACTAATACATAGTGATGTATGTGGGCCAATAAGTACACAAGCTACAGGTGGTTTTCAATACTTCGTTACATTTACTGATGACCTCAGTAGATATGGGTATGTGTACCTAATGAAGCATAATCATGAAACCTTTGAAAAGTTCAAAGATTTCAAGAATGAAGTACAAAACCAACTTGGCAAAAGTATCAAAATCCTTCGATCAGATCGAGGAGGTGGATACTTAAGCCAAGAGTTTCATGATTATCTAAAGGAGTATAGGATAGTCCCACAACTCACTCCTCCGTATACTCCACAATGGAATGGTGTATCCGAGAGGAGAAATCGAACCTTGTTAGACATGGTTAGATCAATGATGAGTCATGCAGATCTTCCGATATCCTTTTGGGGACATGCTTTAGAAACAGCAATATTCATACTGAACCGTGTTCCATCTAAATCAGTGGAAAAGACACCATATGAGATATGGACTGGGAAGCGTCCTAGTATGTCTTTTATGAAGATTTGGGGTTGTGAGGCTTTCGTGAGACGTCACGTCTCTAACAAACTTGGACCCAAATCTGATAAGTGTTTATTTGTGAGGTATCCTAAGGAAACTAAAGGATACTATTTCTATTATCCCACCGAGAACAAAGTAGTTGTTGCTCGGACTGATGTCTTTCTTGAAAGAGAATTTATTTCTAGAAAAACCAGTGGGAGACAAATAGAACTTAGTGAAGTTCAACCACAAGAAAACATTGAACATGATATTGAGATGGAAACAGAGCAGACACCACAAGTTGTTGTGGATAAAGTGCCTGCTCAAGAGACACAAGCCCAGCGTAGGTCTGTAAGAGAACACCGGGAGCCACAGAGATATGGATTTCTTGTGACTCAACAAGGTGACTTACTACTTATTGATGAGGATGAGCCGTCATCTTATCAACAAGCTATAATGGGCACTGATTCTGAGAAATGGCAAGAGGCCATGAAATCTGAGATGGAATCCATGTATGCAAACCAAGTATGGACTTTGGTTGACCCACCTGAAGGGGTACGACCCATAGGGTGCAAATGGATTTTCAAGAAAAAGACCGATATGGATGGTAATGTACAAACCTATAAAGGTCGACTGGTTGCAAAAAGATTCAAACAAATTCATGGTATTGACTATGATGAAACCTTTTCACCAGTGGCCATGGTTAAATCCATAAGGATCTTACTTGCAATAGCTGCATTTCATGATTATGAAATCTGGCATATGGATGTCAAAACAGCTTTCCTTAATGGAAATCTGCTTGAGGATGTGTACATGACACAACCCGAGGGTTTTGTCGATCCAAAGGATGCTGGAAAGATATGCAAGCTACAACGTTCCATTTATGGATTGAAGCAAGCTTCTCGGAGTTGGAATCTTCGTTTTGATGATGCAGTCAAAGAGTTTGGTTTCATCAAAAACGTAAATGAACCTTGTGTCTACAAGAAGGTCAGTGGGAGCATAATTATCTTCATAATATTGTATGTAGATGACATACTTCTCATTGGGAATGATATCCCTGCCTTACAATCTGTAAAGATTTGGCTAGGGAATTGCTTTTCTATGAAAGACTTGGGTGAAGCCACCTATGTATTAGGAATCAAGATCTATAGAGATAGATCAAGAAGATTACTTGGCCTAAGTCAAAGTACATACATAGACAAAGTGCTAAAACGGTTTAGCATGCAAGAATCAAAGAAAGGATTCGTGCCTATGACACATGGAATTTATCTCTCGAAGGAACAATGTTCTTCAACACCAGATGAGAGACAACGCATGAGCAAGATTCCATATGCATCAGCTATTGGATCTATCATGTATGTCATGATATGTACGCGTCCCGATGTATCGTATGCTTTGAGCATGACGAACAGATATCAAGTTGATCCAGGTGAAGGTCACTAGATTGCAGTCAAGAACACCCTGAAGTACTTGAGAAGGACTAAGGATACATTCTTGATTTATGGAGGTGAGGAAGAGCTCAATGTAATGGGTTACACTGATGCAAGCTTCCAAACCGACAAAGATGATTATCGATCGCAATCTGGATATGTGTATTGCCTAAATGGAGGTGCTGTGAGCTGGAAGAGTTCAAAGCAAGAGACAGTAGCCGATTCTACAACGGAAGCTGAGTATATTGCTGCCTTGGATGCAGCAAAGGAGGCTGTTTGGATCAGGAAGTTCATTTCTGAACTTGGAGTGGTGCCTAGCATTAAAGATCCGATAGAACTCTATTGTGACAACAATGGAGCGATCGCATTGGCTAAGGAACCTAGATCTCACCAAAGATCCAAGCACATACTTCGGCGCTTTCATTTCATTCGAGAAATCGTTGAAAGGGGAGATGTTAAAATATGCAAAGTACCAACAGATGATAACGTATCAGACCCATTGACGAAGCCACTGTCACAGCAGAAGCATGATCGTCATACTAGATCTCTAGGCATTAGGTATATGTCTGAGTGGTCTTAGTGAAAGTGGGAGATTTGTTGGGATATGCCCTAAGACATGTCATTGGATGATTGTTTTGACATACAATGTTTATGATTTTATGAATGGCAATTCATTATTATATATTATTCGTTTAATTGTGCAATGTGAATTAATATATATGTTAATGTCCTTAGAATAATATTGTATTATTCTTAAACATTGTTCATAGTCAAGTATTATCATGAATCGGGATAATGATAATACATAGAGACTAGTATGTGTTGATTGATGAATTGTTCATTGATATGAGATATCAAATCAACACATGGGTACATGTTAAAGAACGATGTACTGGACAGACCCACCATGAGAATGCTACATGGATAGTTATATGAGCGTCATAAGCAATTCTCATAGTGATAATAATGTATGTAATCCTTACGACTTGTGATCATCAGAGATCCCAACATAAGGAGTTATGTATCTTGATATTGTCAAACGTTACCCGTAACAGGGTAAACTATAAAGGCGACTATTGGATACACTATGAATTATGTAGAGGGATGTTGATTGATCGAGATAGGATTTGTCCCTCCTATATAACAGGAGAAGTGTTTGGGCCCTTGATCAAGTAAGACTAAAATGCATGGTCATGCTCGAATGAGTCGATATGAGATATCGAGCTTATTCGTTTATTCTAGTTCTACTTGGGGATCAAGAAATAGAGATTGAATATACGAGTATGACTATTACATGACTCGTGTTCAATCTAAACACAAAGGACAAAGGGATTAAGTTACATGGTAAATATTATCACAAGTTCTAAAGGTTATGTCGAGTCAAAGACATTCTTGTAATTTGGGTAGCCTTGATGTGTTGCTAGATACCGCTCATTGCTTGTGGCGTAAAATGAGATTTTATGTCACTGCCAACATTACAAGATCCTATCGGGTCGCACAAAAGATTAAATCGAGAAGGGAAATTAAATTCATGGGATGAATTAATTAATTAAGAAGAGTCTTAATTAAATGATTATAAGGATTTAATTAAATCATGGGTTTGGGCCCATGAGACTTTAAGAAAGTCTTGAACCTTAATTAAAGTCTTATAATATAAATACAAGGTTTTGATTAATGTTTTAACACACAATTAAAATTCCAACCTAGACACACACAAGGAGACTCGGCCGCTTCTCATCATAAGCTCTCGGCTTCTTGATAGTCGAGGGGCTCTTGGTGAATTCCGGCCATTCTTTTCGATTGTGAATCGAGAGTGTTTCTTGTATCGGTTGAAGAACAAATCTAGCACTTTGTTCTTAAACTATCCCTTCCCGATTTGATCGTGTGGATACCGTTGAGGCAAAACTATATAAGTTTTGCTAGTGACTCGAAGAAGGCGTTGGACGTGGTGCTGCTTCGTGGAATCTGCTCAAACACGCTACAAGGTGAGACTTTTGATCATTTATCCGATATGATAACCTTTGTATAGATCCGGTGTTATAGTAATCCAAAATTTTATTCCGCTGCGTTGGTATGCTTGTTGGATTACTTACAGTTCACGCCACCAGAGAGGCGTGAACCCGCTTCCCTTTGATCCCAGGAGGCGCGAGGTATGAACATGCCTCCCATGCTCCTTGGCCATCAACATTTTCCTTTCTATTTTATGACTCATTTATAATTATTTTCAATTCATTAAATATATTTTCCAATAGTAGCCTCCTGCCGCCTACCCGGCATCAAACTTTTCCGTTGAGCTCTTAGCATCACAGCATGCTATGCCAGGTTGACTTTAAGAGGTTTTGTGCTGAGTTCTTGTCAATAAGTATAAAAGTATACACTGGTATGGCGTAGGCCCAAATATAACACAAGAAATATACGAGGAACTAGAATTAATAAAACAAACTTATCCAAGAAAAGCCGAGGATGTTTACATTTTTACCAAGTTACAATATATTCACATCATGCCAAAGGATAATTGGTTCTGTTTCCGCTTCTATCCCATTCTCATGGACTTTTCTAGTCAGATATAGTCCTCAACTGATCAATACGAATGACTTACCTGAACATTGGGAGTGGTGATCTTTCACCTTTTCCCTTTCAAGCATGCTATATTCTATACGCCCTTAATCCTTGATAAGAACTGAAAACGAACAAATCCATATAAAAAGAAACAGAAACAAGAATAATCATCGATTAACAGTGTTAACCGATGGTGGTGGTGGCAATTGTTATAGCTGATCTGGAGTTCGAGTTTTGAGTCTGAGTCTCAGCTTGTGCCCTCGCCTGCTTTTGTGTTTCTACAAATCTATTCATCCGTTCAACCAGTAGCGCAGCTTTTCTCTTGCCCCTTTCTGTGCCATTTTGCGCCAAATCAAGAAGTGGCCCCATGACGCCTAGTTCCTGTGCGTCAGCAAGGTGATTTTGGTCACCAGAGCAGAGATGTACCATTACAGCTGCTGCGTTTTCTTTGTTTCTCGGGGAGCCATTACCAATAACATCAACTAAAACAGGCACAGCCTCGGCAGCTCCAATGGCTGCCTTTCCTTCAGGATGGCTAGACAATATTGACAATATTGCCAAGGCCTCATCCACCATGCTGCCTTGGGGTTCAGTAAGCAGCTGCATCAATGTGGGAATAACTCCTGCCCTCACTGCCTTCCCTTTATTACCTTGAAATATGCATAAGTTGAAGAGTGCCGTTGCAGCGTCTTTCTTCCCTCTTTGAGTACCTTCGCTTAGAAGTGTAACCAGTGGTAGAATTGCTCCTGAAGAGCCAATTGTTACCTTGTTTTCATCGACTACTGACAGGCTGAATAAGGCGGCAGCTGCATTTTCCCGCGCTTCCATGCTTCCTTTCTTGAGCACATGAACTATACCAGGAACAGCCCCAGAGGATATTATGCTCCCCTTGTTGGTGTCACAAATTGAAAGGTTAAGAAGTGCAGTAACGGCGTGCTCCTGAGTTCGGGAATCAGGAGTTGATAAAAGCTGGACAAGCAGAGGGATTGCACCAGCTTCTGCTATTGCCACCCGGTTATCTGCATTTCGTTTGGCAAGAAGGCGGATTTCACCTGCTGCAGACCGTTGATCTTCGGGGCTGGCAGATAGCTTATGTAGAAGAGCCTCTATCTTGATACGCTCAGCAGGGGAACATGCGGATGTAGTTTTAGTGGCTTGAGTGCTGCTTGGTCGCTTTGGGGGTTCAATCCCACTAGCCTCACACCACTGTGCGATAAGACTTCGAAGAACGTAGTTTGGGGTTAGAGCATAGCTAGTAAGAGTTTGTTGTGTCTTGGGACAAGTACCATGCCCTGCTTGCAACCATTTTTCAATGCACAATCTTTCATATGTCTACCAAAGATATAAAAAAATGTTAATAGTTAAATAGCCAGAAAAGCAACCACAATTTTGTACAATGTACAATCTTTCCTATATCTACAATAGGATCAAAATTACTAGTTAAATAGCTAGAAACACAACCGAAATACAAACAAGGCTTCAGTAGCGGTGAAGTCAATAACATCTAAAACGCGATAAGATACATGTTTGTCATTTTATGCGTGAGTTGTCTACTGTTTTCAACCATTTACTTCTTGGACTCCAAAAGATTGCCATCCACTAATTACCCAAGGAGGCAAACATAAAACATGGAGGTTTCGTGCAAGGCATAAGATTGCAGCATACACTTTCTTTAAAAGATATTAGCAAGAAAAGAAATGCTGTGACAAGATTAAATTCAAAGAAATAATGTTGATGAGGAACATCGAATAACAAGAGTAAGTAACAACAAAAAGGCGACAATGCAGAAGAAGGTGAAAAATCTTCAATACCTGTCCTGTTGATACTATGACAGGATCCCTCATCAGCTCTAGTGATATAGGACAACGATAATCATCTGGTACGACGAGGTTCTTCAGATTTTCCTCGGTCAATGTTTTTCCACTGCTACCTGCAGGAACAGACTTTTCTGTTGCCATGGAGTAAATGTTAGGATTTACTGTCAGCACAAAGTCCTTGATTTTCTTCAAGAGCATCGACATCTTCTCTATGCTTTCCTCTGGATCCCCACCAGTGGTAGCAACCAATTCATGCAAAGCTAGTGATTCATGAGTTAAGTCAGATATGCCGTGAAACTGTAATTTTTCAACCAGTCTCCTTAATACGTCTGGTTCTTCTGAAGCATCATTACTCTGGTTATAAAGGCACAAAAGATCATGGTACAGGTCAACATCTGGTACATCCACCCTTCCCTTTGCTCTTCTAAATTGAGCAAGAACAAGCTCAACCTGGAAAAGATGGTTTTAAATATAGAATAAGAAACTCCACATTTTCAATAGTTTTTAGTAATGCCAAACAGGTATCTTCAAATGCATTGATGACATGAAATGTCGCATTGCGGTATACAAGTTCTCTAATGAAACTTGTAATCATTAACGCATAAACGTGTCTAAATACCTGTTCCTTAACTTCATCTGATATATCGAGTATTTCGAATGAAATGCCACTCAGCGCTTGCTCCAACTGAGCTGTCACTTCTTGAAATTTAATCATGATGTGCGCTCTCTCCAAGACCTGCAAGTAGAGAAGAATCCTTGTAAGTTTTCTACAATTCATTTCAAAGGGGAAAAAATTCTCAACACCACCCAAAACTCAATAAGTGCTGAAAATGATTAATCAGAGCAGATGCCATCTAAAATGCACAGCCTTAAGGGCAAGGAGAGTAGGAAAGAAAGACAAGAGTTCCCAAAAGTTTCAAAAGTTTGCTAATGTCTAGCAACTGAGGTTTGGTCATAGATGCATAAATGCATCAGGTTCTTTACATTATTATTCCCAAAAATCAAATAAATTCTTTACATTTGCATTTGTCAAGTAAGCGTAAGTTTCATTTTTCACATCAGTACTGGTGGAAACAGATCTTTAAGAAATTTCAGAGTGGGCAGTAACATAGCTTCACATATGAATATAGCCCATCACCGAATTATGCCAGCTAAATCAGTCAAAGAAGAAATAACATAAACTAGGATAACATCGAAGAGTTATGCAGCTGAAACAAAAGTTTACATCTGGAAAAAAATAAGGTACGGGGTTCCACAAACACTATCTTCCATACTTGTACAAAGAAATTCCAGCTGCCTTGATGTCAAAATTAACCCTTTCAGCCATTCCTAAACTGATATAATTTTTATTATACAATTTGTTCTCTTTGTTCACTTCAGTCATACGACTAGAATTCGACTTTTGCATTTATAGAAATTGTCTTCCCACGTAATTTCTATAAGATCTGAGAAGACCTCACTTTATCTCTGACAATTATTATGCAATAGCCGCCAATACAAAGGCATGTGCGCATGTTTATGTTACTAATGTTTTCCTCAATCTACTGTCAAGCAAGGGTGAAGAATCAAGCTGTTTGTTCACCTTTCCAAGCTTGTTTGATTAATATATAAATTCGAATAAGAAGGATCAAACCAAACTGAACTCCAACCTTGCTCGATTTTTTTTTTTAAACCAACCTCCGACCATCTTTGTTGGAAAACCCATAAGCCACTCACGGACTTTTATTTGGCCATTCACAGTTTATACTCATATGGGCCAGGAGTGCAATCGAACCCCAACCAATGAAATAGGTAGATCGTGGACTGACAGGCCCACAAAGGGACATATGGTGGACCCTGCTGTCACCTAGCCCACCCTTGAGATTTGATACGCCACTTTAAAGAAAGTGAACAACTATCGTCCTCTGGTCATCTCTAAGGCCATCTCCAACCCAAACCTTCATTTTAACGCAAGTTTTGCACCAAAATAGTGCAATTTCTGCACCAAACACAAAACACATCTCTAACACATCTTCAAACTTTACTCCAAAAAGAATATTACTTACAATATTCCTTTTAATTTCATTTATAATAATTATTTTAACAAAATAATTTAATTTTTTTTAAATGTATTTATTATAAATCTTAAATATATAAATAATTAATTAATGTATTAAAATAATTATTTTATTAGTATTATTAATTATTAATTTTAATACTAAATAATTACAAAATTTGCAAAAATAAACTCACGATTTTGAGTTTCAAACCAATACAGCAATTTAATTATCATATCCATAAAATAATCAACATTCTATATAAAATAAAACTTTAAATCTAAAAAAAAAAATCAAAAAACGAAAGAAAAAAGCTACGCTATTGCTACAGTGCTGCACCAACAGTGGCGCAGCACTGTAGCGGCGCCATCCCCTGCGCCAGGGATGGCGCCATGTTGGAGAAAGAACCAGCGCCATGTTGGAGAAAGAACCAGCGCCATTTTTGGCGTCGGTTGGAGATGGCCTAAGAATTGAACCCCTACCTTACCACTGGTAAGGTTAGAGCGTAACCATCAGGCAAAAGACCTTCTGGTAACTAACGAGCTTTTAATCAATACAATTCCTATTTATTAAGTAACACAAATGCCCTATACGTATGCATATCCTATTTTATATTTTTTCCATACAGATTGTTGCATCTTTTTTTATATGATCTTAGCATTTCCATAGATGAGATTTACCAATAATGCACAGTAGCTCTTCTAGATTTTATAATCTCTCTTGCTAGAATTCATCTTTTACCAATTCTCACTATTAAAGCCACAACGCACACATTAAAGAACAGGCACCACAGATGAAGCACCTATGCATTCCATAGGTGATGGGATGTGAAGCTAGCAGCCAAGAATCTATGCCCGAGTCTCCTCAGTGAGGACCCTTTTCAATCTTGAAGGATTTAAAGTTTGAAATCTCTCGGGACAATGAGTGGATATATCTAATTTAATATATTTAATATAAGTGATTTGATTTTTGTCTAGTCCCTTTGATGTGTTTTGTTTCTCTATCTGCTATTTTTGCTTCTTTAGTTCAATTTTGTTGGGTATATTAAACAGAGGTTCAATAGCAATCTCGAGCTAATCGAACCAAGCTAAAACAATGGTTCAAGCACTAAAATTTTAGTGATATTCAACTCGGGTCAATTTGAGCTACCTCGACTCAGTTCGGTAGGTTTGTACCGCTAATCCAGGCATTGAATGAACTCATGAATTATGAAGTGATTAATAAGTTTAGTGGTTCTTGCATACAAAAAGCTAGTCTTTTTCTAGGTTTGGGCTCATCAATGGGGCTCAAAACCTAATACTGGTGCTCTCATTGGACACAGTGAGAGCGATGACTTGGGAAAGGGCTATGACCTGGGTAGCATATATAATGTAGCTCGTGTTCACATCACCTACTAGATTAAGGTGTCGAGTGCCGACTGGTGACATCCATCCATAGTGGACCTCCCTGGGCGTTGGCTTCTCGAGGGTTGCACAATGTTACACGTCCCACATTAATTTTACAAGTATATGTGGAGTTTATAATAAACTTGAGGGGATCTTCCACAAACGATGCTACTCTTTTGGGTTGGGGTCTCTATTCGACTCATGGCCCAACACATGCCATCAAAGTAATCACCGAGAAACAGATATGTCAGTAAAGAGTAACTGCCTCCATGCCATTCTCAAGGCGAGCAACAAAAAATATTTTAGATAGTATTCAATAAAATGAAAAGGACAAAAGAAAAAAAAAAGAAAAGAACTATTTATGAATCATCGTAATTATTATTCAAGAAAATAAAGCCAAAAAACCTCAGGGCCATTTTATTAAAGAGATTAATTTAGTGGCAGCAATGGATAATCCTACGCTTTTATTGGACTATCTCAGCAAATTCCCATAATTCCTGCAGTACGACAATTTTGATAACGTACAATCTCAGTCAAGATTTCTCAAACCAAAACAATCTTACATCAGCTTTAAGATAAATTTCATTTTTCCTTGTTTCCTCATTTTCACCAATAGAATTCCAAATGCTAGCAGGGACTAATCAATATCTCGCCATTCTCCGAACATTTGGTGACAAGCAACACTTACATGATTTACTAGACAATATAGCAAAAGAGAAAAGATCAATTTTAAATACTCAGATCAGATACACAATTCAAGTTCAATTCTCCATCTTTCCACAAAAAAAGCGCCCACAGACAAACAAAAATCAAAGAGATCAAATAAAACAAGAAAAAAACATTATAAAGTGCTGGTCATTTGATTTAACTTCGAGAGGAAGGAAAATGAATCAATTCCCAAGATCAACAATAAAGACTTATAATAACCATGAGATACCGACCAGATAAATCTTGCTCCCTTCGCTGCCAAACCGAAGCAATTCTTTAGCCGATTCAAGCGCGTTCACCAGCGAAGCTAATGCTTTTATGGAATCCTCGGGAATCGACTCTTCGCTATCGCGAATTTCTTCGAACATTGGAGTCAACAGCTTCAGCCGCCGAGCTAGATTCATGTACTGCTTCTTAACGGTACCTCTGTACTCCGAAATCGCCGAAATTTCATTGACTATTTCGATCAATTTCCGCGATAACGCGGCTTTATCTTCTTCCATAGTCACACAGAGATCTGAACAGAAATGTAGAATATTCTAGTTAAAAAACGATTCTTGATTTTAAGTAATAGATGGAGATTTGGAGTCAACGAACGACGATCAGTTCCCAGATTGAAAGATGACTGGAAGAACTGGTCGGGTCTAGGGCCCGGGTCAGGTTTGGATTCGGGTCATGTTCTCGGCGATGAGTAGGATTTGTGATGCTTTTTTGGTGGGCAGTGAGATATGGTGGCGCGGCTTCGGGAGGAATTAAGGTTTAGGCCGTGTTTGGCATCTTCAAATAGAAAAAAATATATACATTTAGATTTGCAAGTTGATTCGAGTATGCGCTTTAAATTTAAAAAATAAATAAATAAATAACACACAAAATTGGTCCAATTTACTTTTAAAAATTTATATAATCTAGAGGTAAAAAAACCCATGAAAATATTTCTTATAGTAATTAAAAATGCGAAATTTTGATTTTAGAAAATTACCAATGATATCACCTAAAATTGCGATGACTTGCTGATATCAACAGAGAGGGGATTCACCTCTCTTTCTTCTCCAATATTCAAAATAACGGCAAGGGTGTCAATAAATATCCTCTGAGATGACCTGAAAATATGAAGCAACAGTGAGAAGGGGGCCAAAAGTTTTTTCGACGGGTCCCCTCCGACACTCAAGTCAGGCGATAGAATACGAGGAAATATATGTGTGTAGGTAAAGGCAATTATGAATCACCTTTAATTAATACCCCAAACCTGGTATTTTAGGCGGAGACCCAAGAGTTACCATGCAGCAAGGAGTCCTTCCATGCTTATCCAAATCTTACCCAGATATGTTAAGTCTTGTGAATATAATCAAATCCCTGATATTGCTCCACAGATCTAGGACTTACCTAGTTTAGGGGATTTAGTTCTTGTGCACACGTATCAAGCCGGGAATGAGAAGAGCTCGGCCAATGAGCTCAGGTCCCAAAAGAGGTCGCCAAACCATTTGGCGAAGGGTCAACAGATGAGGCGAAATACGTCGGCCAAACAGGTCGGCCATAACAAAGAGCGCGGAACAAGAGGCGAGGTCTTTTGATGAAGGTCAAGTAATTGCAACTCGAATCAGGTCGGCTCATCAAGTGGTGTCTCCATATTGAGGGGGTATCACAGTCCCCCCTCCCTGTCGAGCTGATGTCGCAGACCAGAAGCTCGTATGTGCCAAGTTATCCTGCTGAGTCGACCTCCTTTGATACATAACGTTTAGGCAGGAAATAACGGCTACTTTATTTTGAATTTTTGAAAAATTTCGACCGTTGGGTGCGTCTGTTCGTATTCCGAGGTAGATCCTGACCGTTCAATGACTCGGAGGTCAACGGTCAGGATTCGGGGAAGCCCACTATATATATGATATGCCTGGTCCCCCATTATCCGTTTTTTGCAACTCGAATCAGTTCGGCTCCGACCTCTTTTGCCTTGATTTATTTCCTATTTGAAAATGTCTTCTTCTTCTGATCGATTATTTCCTTCTCCTCTGACCGAAGAAGAACTTAAGGCGGTGGATCAGTACGATTCCTTCTATCCCTCAGGGGTTGAAATCCCCGAGGGAGTTGTCCGAGCTGAGGAGGCTGTACAAACTGAGGTGTTTGTTCAGGCCGAGGAAGGTGTACGGACTGAGGATACCCAAGGCGATGGGCCCTCTGCCGGACACGAACTTCAACTTGCTGAGGCCAGCTCTCAGCATAGATTGGAATACCCTACTGGTAGGTATCCTTCGTATGAACTGTATGTTCCTGCCTTGGATGCTTCTGACGAAGCCCTAATACGCAAGCTTAGCCAAGCCTCTCATGACCATGACTTTTTATTCCCCTCTACTTCTCAAAGACCGCATCAGCCTCCAAAGGGTTATTACACCTTCTTCCGTGGGGAACTGGAGGGGGGTTTACGTTTTCCTCTTCCTGAGTTCTTTCAGGAGTTCAGCTCTTTTTATCAGCTTAACCTTAGTCAATTCTCTCCCAACTCCTTCCGTATTTTATGCAGCCTCGTAATCATTTTTAGGGCTCTGGGGCTGCCTTATGACCATCCCACCCTTTCTTATTTTTTTCATATCAAGAGATCGGACGAAGGGCCTTGGTATGTGACTAGTCGTCCTGGCTGTTCTTTCGTGTGGGGGGGGGGGGGGGGGTATCCTAGTAAGGTTAAGGATTGGAAGAGTTATTTCTTTTTTGTTAAACCTCAAAAGCCATGATCGTGCTGTACTGACTGGGTAGATTACCTCCCTGCTCTCCCCTCTCTACCCAAAAACTTCAAAAGAGCTCCCTCTACTTAGATGTGATGAGTGTTATAGGGGGCCACTGCTTCAATTCATCTAAGTTATTGGAGGAGGAGCTCCTTTGTTTCGCTGGGCCGAGTCCGGTTGACCTAACCTTAAGGGGGAGAGCTAGTATTTCAAGCAAGCTTCAATAGCTATTATATATATATATATATATATATATATATATATATATATATATATATATATATATATATATATATTCTTGTTTATTTTATCTTCCAAATATTTTCTCCTAGGTTAGGCTGATCTTTTTTTTATGTTATTCAGAGGACAAAGTAATGAGCTCCCTAGTACAGAAAGCTCTTCAGAGGAGGAAACAGAAGCAAGCCCACTCCCAGACAGCCGAGGGAGTGACTATTGTGGATGTAGTGGTTGAAAGTCCCGGTGCTGAGGAGGTTCAACTTTCCAGGAAGAAACGAGCTGAACCCGGGGGATCTGCGGGTTCCTCGGCTGCTTTGGACGCTCAGCCTGTGAGGCAGGTGCGAGCTCGGATTGATCCATCTGAACCTGAGGTGGTAGGAGTGAAAGGCAGTGAGCCAGCCCAGGTTGAGAGACGTCGGGAGAGGGTTATGGAGGCCTATCGAGGAGGGGTTAGGCTTGTTGGGGAAAGGCCGAGCACCGTTGCCCTGCTGTGGCTCGTGATCTGGCTAACAACGAGGATGCTCTCTACATGAGCCAACTAAGCTGGACCGAGCTCGTCACCCGTACCGGTAGCCGTCTTACCGAGGCCATGCTCTTGATGGGGGAATTTACCTCCCGTGCTTCTTTCATACGAAAACAGTCTCTGAAAGACACCAAGGTGTTTGAGGCTATGCAGGACTCATTGGCGGAGGCCAAATCCTTGCATGAGAAGGAAGTATCCGAGCTTAAAGCTCAGATCGAGAAGAAGACCATTTCGGAAGCTGAGGCCCGTTCCCTAATCGAGGCGCAAAAACGTCAGTACGAAACTGATCTGCGGGAGCTTCGCAATGAGCTGGCCCTGGCTAAAGGGTTAGCTAACTCTGCTGATCAGGAGCTTGCTAAGTCTCAGAAGGAGGCAGCCGAGGAGAAACAAAAGTCTGAAGAATTGGTAGGGGAGAAGCTCCTTACTTTCATTGAGGCCGGTTTTCAGGGATGTGTTAGTCAAATCAAGGAGCAAGGTTGTCTTTTGCCGGACGTCTCCCTGGACTTTTTGGATGTAGAGAAAGTAGTTGCCACTCTCCCCCCTGACCTTTAGATATGAGTTCCCCCTCTGAGCTTGTACCTTCCAGCTTTTGTAATCTTTATATAATCAATTTTGTGTTTTTATATACGCGGCTTTATTCTTGCCTATTTCGTATGAACAATCTGTATTCAAAGTAAAAACAGATGGGACCAAGAACGTATGAGCTCGACTTCGTTTAATAATTTACCATGTAATGGCAAACTTTAAACAGATAGGACCAAGCATGAAATATCTCGAACACGTTTAATAATTTACCACATAATGGCAAATTTTAAACAGGTAGGACCAATCATGAAATAGCTCGGACCCCTTCAATAATTTACCACGTAATGACAAACATTAAACAGGTAGGACCAAGCACGCAAGAGCTCGGACCCGTTTAATAATTTACCACGTAATGGCAAACATTAAACAGGTAGGACCAAGGACGCAAGAGCTCATACCCGTTTAATAATTTACCACGTAATGACAAACATTAAACAAGTAGGACCAAGCACGCAAGAGCTCGGACCCGTTCAATAATTTACCACGTAATGTCAAACATTAAACAGGTAGGACCAAGCACACAAAAGCTCGGACCCGTTTAATAATTTACCACGTAATGGCAAACATTAAACAGGTAGGACCAAGCATAAAAGAGCTCGGACTCGTTTAATAATTTACCATGTAATGACAAACATTAAACAGGTAGGACCAAGCACACAAGAGCTCGGACCCGTTTAATAATTTACCACGTAATGACAAACATTAAACAGGTAGGACCAAGCACACAAGAGCTCGGACCCATTTAATAATTTACCACGTAATGGCAAACATTAAACAGGTAGGACCAAGCACGCAAGAGCTCGGACCCGTTAGGGTGGAAACCCTTGCTCCTGGCGTAACCAGGGCTGAGCTCGTCGTAAACGTGCTCCTGAGGTAGGGTGGAAACCCTTGCTCCTGGCGTAACCAGGGATGAGCTCGTCGTAAACGTGCTCCTGAGGTAGGGTGGCGACCCATGCTCCTGGAGTAACCAGGGCTGAGCTCGTCGTAAACGTGCTCCTGAGGTACGGTGGCGATCCTTGCTCGTGGCGTAACCAGGGCTGAGCTCGTCATAAACGTGCCCCTGAGGTAGGGTAGCGACCCTTGCTCCTGGCGTAACCAGGGCTGAGCTCGTCGTAAACGTGCTCCTGCTTACACAATAACTTGGAAAAATATTCTAAAACTTGTATTGCAATAATGAAAGAGTATATCATCCCAAAAAAACTAAAACAATCTTTGCAAAAACTAAAAGAGGTGAAATAGGAATAATATTTTCGAAGGTGATAAGCGTTTCAGGGTCTCTTCAATGTCTTCCCATCAGGACCTCCTAGGTAATAAGCTCCTGAACTTAGCTTTTCAACAATCTTAAAGGGACCCTCCCACTTGGGTCTAGCTTGCCCACTTGAACCTCTTGCACCTTTCTTAGTACGAGATCGCCGACCTGAAAAGTTTTTTAAATAACTCGTCGGTTATACATTCGCGCAATATGATTACGATAAGCTTCCATTCTGATGGCCGCAGCTTCCCTTACTTCTTCAATTAAATCAAGGTCAGCAGCTCTTCTATCACTGTTTTGTTCATCATAGAAATGTACTCTTGATGATTCTGCTCCAATTTTAGCTGGGAGTACCGCTTCATTTCCATAGACCATACTGAATGGGGTTTCACCTGTTCCCGTCCTTGGTGTAGTTCGATAGGACCATAGAACATTGGGTAGTTCTTATACCAAATTTCTTTTTGCTTTCCCCAACCTAGTTTTAATGCTTTGTACCAGAGACCTGTTGGCGACCTCTACTTGACCATTGCTTTGAGGATACGCAACAGAAGTGAAAGACTGATGGATTTTTAACTCTTCACACCATGCCCTGAGCAGAGCTCCCTGGAATTGCCTTCCGTTATCCGAGATGATTTTCCTCGGGACACCATATCGGCAAACGATGTTTTTCCAGATGAAGTTGAAGACCTCTTTCTCAGTGATTCTGGCTAATGGTTCAGCTTCCCTTATTACAAGAAGAACCATCTACAAATGCTTTCCATAATTCTTCTTTCTCGGGATGCGTAGTCTCCGCAATGAAATCTGCTAAGGCCTGAGCTTTGATAGTCGTGCGTGGCTCGTACTGTATATCATACTCTCCTAGCACAGTTGTCCACTTGACGTGTCGTCCAAAGGCATCTGCGCGATTGAGTATTTTTCCCAGGGAGCTGTTTGTTAGCACAGTTATAGGATGCGATAGGAAATAAGGCCTGAGTCTCCTAGCTGTTTTGATCAACATTAGAGCCAACTTTTCGATCTCTGAATATCTCAGCTCAGCATCTTTCAAGGCATGAGATAAGTAATAAATAGGGTGCTGTTCTGATTCCATCTCTTTAAGTAGAACCGAGCTGATTGCTTCCTCAGTTGCTGATAAGTAGACAAATAACCTCTCTGCCAGCAGAGGCTTAGCTAATATAGGGAGTTCAGCTAAGTTTTTTTTCAATTCTTCAAATGCTTCCCCATATTTTTCGTTCTATTCGAATTTATCAGCCTTCCGGAGTATCATAAAAAAGGGGAGACTTCTATGAGCGGGTCTAGAGATAAATCGTGATAAAGCAACGATTTTTCCTGCGAGGCGTTGCACCTCTTGAAGGTTCTTTGGAGGAGACATCTCACAGATAGCTCTCACATTTTCTGGATTAGCTTCAATACCCCTTTCTGTCACCATATAGCCTAGAAACTTCCCACTTTTTTTTACCCTAAACACACATTTATGGGGGTTTAACTTTAATCCATAAGACTTGAGAGTGGACAAAGTCTCCGTCAGATCGGCAATTAAATCGGTGCCACTTTTTGATTTTACCAGAATGTCGTCTACATATACTTCCACATTTCGGCCTAGCTGTTTTGAAAGCACCTTGTCCATCAAACGCTGGTAAGTAGCTCCTGCATTCTTGAGCCCGAAGGGCATAACAACATAGCAAAAAATCACATCTGAGGTGACAAAACTAACCTTATCTTGATCTTCCTTAGTCAAAGGGATTTGATGATATCCCTGGTAGGCATCCATTAAGCACAAGTATTGGTGTCCTGCTGTGGAATCGACCATCTGATCAATCCTTGTTAATGGGTTACAATCCTTTGGGCATGCCTTATTAAGATCTCGGAAGTCTATACAAATCCTCCACTTTTCCGAGCTCTTTGGTACCAAAACCACGTTTGATAGCCATGTTGGAAATTGTATTTCTCAAATATGACCTGCCCAAAGGAGCTCCTCCACTTGCGCTCTTATGATCTTATCCTTTTCAGGTCCAAAGTATCTTTTCTTCTGTTTTACAGGTTGGACTCCTGAAAGCACATTCAAATGATGTTCTAGGACGTCTGGTCTAATTCCCCTTTGATCACGAGCACTCCAAGCAAAGATATCCTCATTTTTGATCAAACATGAGATGAGATCTGCTTTTATATTTATTTCCAAGTCCCTGGCTATTTTTATTTTATGATCAGTGGTGACGAGCTCAACTATTTCTGGTTCTTCATCCAAGCTGTTTGGATTGCCTCTGTCAATAGGAACATTATACCCAGCTCTTTCAATACAACCAACCTCTCGACGAGCTCGCTTTATGTCTTCTTTTACTTCATCCACATAACATCGGCGGGCTATTTTCTGATCACCACAAAGAACCCAACATTTCTACCCACTAGGAATTTTAGTTTCTGATGATAGGTAGAAGCTACTGCCTTGAAGTCCTTCATAGCAGGTCGGCCTAGGATTGCATTATATGATGAAGGTGCCTCTACCACAGTGAAATTAACCATTTTTGTTATGCGGGACATCCCATGGCCAAGAGATAAGGGAAGGATGATCTGTCCAAGAGGTTGAATTGCGTGCCCGGTGAACCCGTACAGAGGAGTTGTAATATGTTCAAACTTTGACCCCTCTATCTGCATCTTTTCTAAGGTGTCTTTGAACAAAACATTAACTGAACTCCCGGTATCAATGAAGATCCTTGATACGTCATAGTTAGCTATGGTTACAGTGACTACTAGGGCATCGTTGTGCGGTGTTGCAACTCCTTTCAGATCATCAGGCCCAAAACTTATGACAGGCTCATCCCTTGAAATTAGCTCTTCCGATACATCGAAATTTCCAATCTTCTACCATGACTTTTCCTAGCTCTGCCAGAATCTCCATCAATGGTTCCCCCCGAGATCATATTAATAGTTCCTCGGGTGGGATTATTATCCACCTGTTCGACCATTCTCCTTTGATTATCTGTTTCTTTGGGAGGAATATCCCTTTCACGGGACCTAGTTCGGCCATTATATGGTGTTTTTTCTCTTCTGTTACCTCGGTATCGGCTTCTACCATGACTTTTTTG
Organism: Haberlea rhodopensis; assembly: GCA_907163345.1. Taxonomy (NCBI): domain Eukaryota; kingdom Viridiplantae; phylum Streptophyta; class Magnoliopsida; order Lamiales; family Gesneriaceae; genus Haberlea; species Haberlea rhodopensis. Next base: position 268,765 of record CAJQUN010000583.1, read on the forward strand.
ATAAGGTTCTTGAGTCCTTGTTAGGAGAGTTTTTATTTCAGAATCTTTTTTGATGATTCTCTCTACCTCATCTTCAAGCTTCTGACACTCATTAGTTATATGATCGTACTCTCTATGCAATTCACAGTACTTATCAGATGGAGGCAGACGCGGTCCCTTATCCGACTTCCTTGGTCTTTCCAGTTTCTTTCTATCAGCACATATTTCCATAGCTCTTTCCAAGCTCATGGACAGAGGTACGCGTGAAGCAAATTGACTTCTAGTTACTGTCATCGGTCCTATCAGCCGGCCTTTTCTTGCTTACCTCTAACTTATCTTTCTTTTCTGATGGCCGCGGATCAACCATTCTCTGTCTCTGAGCATCTTCTAGATTGATGTACTTTTCAGCTCTTCCTAGAAGTTCGTCATAACTTCGAGGGGGCTTCTTTACCAATGATTTAAAGAACTCTCATGCCTTAAGCCCTTGTGTAAAGGCGTTAATAAGGACATCTGCCGTTGCAGTGGGGACCTCTAAGGCTGCCCCATTAAAGCGTTGTACGAACTCCCTCAAGGACTCATTTCATTCTGCTTGGTAGTGAACAGACTTAAAGAAGTTTTTTGATACCTCTTGCTGCTGGCGAATTGGTTTAGAAAAGCCGAACTGAACTCCTCAAAGCAGCGTAAGTGTTTGGTTTAATTGAATTAAACCATTGTTGTGCTGATATAACCAGGGTGGTAAGGAAAAGACGACATTTGATCCCATCAGAATACCTATGCAACATAGCAGCATTCTCAAATCTTCTCAGGTGCTCTTCCGGGTCTGTGCTTCCATCATATTCTCCTACCGCGGGTTGTCTGAAATTTGGCGGGAGATCCTCTCCTAAAATAGTTTGGGAGAATGGACTTTCTCTCCTAGCCACTGGAGGTCGGCCACCTAGATGTTGACCCAATCACCTTATCTCTCCCCATACAGCTTCCATGGGATCTATCAGGGGAGGCTCTACTTGTGTATCTGCTTCAACACTTGCTACCCTATTATTTTCAGGGACCTGCTCTTGTTGAACAGGCGGAGGCTCCTGATTTGTTTGTGGAGGGGTGGAGCTTGGTTAGACTCCGTTGGCGGTGGAACTTGGTGTTGGAAAAAAGTATTTCGCATGGTCCGATTGATGAATTGTGCCAGCTGCTCCATAGTCAGATCTCCCACGTTCATAACAGAATGAGGTGTTTGATCTTCCTGCTGTGGAGGGATATCATGATCTTCCATACTAGGATTTTCTCTTTCTCCCAGGTTCCTCTTGATTCCACGCCCATGCCCACGTTGTCCAGCCATATCAACGTCTTCAACTCAAACTTCCCACTTACGACGCAAATTGATATCACCTAAAATTGCGGTGACTTACTGATATCAATAGAGAGGGGGTTCACCTCTCTTTCTTCTCTAATATTCAAAATAACGGCAAGGGTGTCAATATATATCCTCTGAGATGACCTGAAAATATGAAGCAACAGTGAGAAGGGGGACGACAGTTTTTCCGGTGGGTCCACTCCGACGCTCAAGTCAGGCGAGAGAATACGAGGAAATATATGCGTGTAGGTAAAGGCAATTATGAATCATCTTTAATTGATACCCCAAACCTGGTATTTATAGGCGGAGACCCAAGAGTTACCATGCAGCAAGAACTCCTTCCATGTTTATCCAAATCTTACCCAGATATGTTCAGATCTTGTGAATATAATCAAATCCCTGATATTGCTCCGTAGATCTAGGACTTACCTAGTTTAGGGGATTTAGTTTATTTCTTTTGCACACGTATCAAGCCGGGAATGAGAAGAGCTCGGCCAATGAGCTCGGGTCCCAAAAGAGGCCGCCAGACCATTTGGCGAAGGGTCAACAATGAGGCGTGATAGGGTTGATTATTACGTGTATTTAGGTCTTGATTTGTATATATATTGGTGTAAATTCCGTGAAAATGTTATGCTTTTTTGGTATTTATTTGATTGTTTCAGGAATTTAGGTGGAATATGGAAGAATTGAGCTACAAAGAAGAAAACGGATCAAATCAAGCCAAATAATGAAGAATTTGAGTTTTGGAAATCTCGATCGATCGGAACAAGCATCTCGATCGATCGAGCGAGGCAGAAGTTTTGGCCAACAACGAATTTGAATTCTCGATCGATGGGAACAAGCATCTCGATCGATCGACACGGGCAGAAAGTTGAAAAGAAATTGAGAAGAAATCTCGATCGATCGGAACATCCTTCTCGATCGATCGAGAGAGGCAGAGAAGAAATTTCGATCGATCGAAACAATTCCATATCTCCCATCCTCTATAAATAAGGAAAAGAGGCACGAAAATTTCATCCCTATTCTGAAGAATAATCAGACCTAAACATTCTTATCCGCCTTTCATCCTCCCGGAACAAAAGAAGGTTGAAGAATCCTTTGAAGTGCAAGGAAGGAAGCGAGAGAAGAAAGATCGTTCAACGCACTGAGTCGCTCCTACGTTTATCGTATTTCTAAACTCTAGATTAATTTGATTTTCATATTTAGTTGATGTTTTTGAGGTTGAGAGACGATTAAACATCTATTTGAATTTGATTTGAATTTAATCTGGTTTATTCTATCAATTTTAAGGAATTTTGTGTTTGAATCTTTGATTTGGTTGTGTTTGAGTGAATCAATATCTTTTGTTCATGAATTATATGCTCCATTCTATCAAAGCCTAGCTATCTTTGATTGAACTTGTGAATTACAATTGAGATCGAGATATAAAATTGTAATACATTCAAATAAATCATGTTGTATGTTTAAGATTTAGATCGAGAGATTGAATCACATACGTGGTCACTTTAAATTGAAAGATTTAAAGATCAATGGTTTTCATAAAGATTTATTCGGTATTAAATTGGTATTAGTGAACGAGAGCTACTTGTGTCAATTTATTGATAGTTTCAATACAGCTCGAGAGAGTGTATTGATTATATTCGGGAACCCGTCACCTTAAGAATTGGTTGATAAGTAATTGTTTTAGCAAACAAATCACTGACGATACACAATTGAACGAACATTTTGATAGATTTCTCGAGCGGAATTCCTTCGCATCTTCAAATGAATTGTGTTAGATTTGAGTTTTTAATTCTTTAGTTTAATTCGTTAATTAATCATCTTTTTCGTAGGCTAAATATAATTTAACTAATTTTATTTGGTACTTATACATTAGTCCATGTGGGTTCGACATCCTTTCTTATATAACACTATACTAAAACTTGACACCGTGCACTTGCGGTCTAAAATCGCTAGATTGGAATTAATTGTTGAAAATAAAAGCGATCAAGTTTTTGGCGCCGTTGCCGAGGACTAATCTGTATAATATCATACGAGATTAGTTAATTGTAAGTTAGCCATTAATTTTTGTTTTTGTTTTGTTTTGTCACTTTTGACCGTCAAATTTACTACAGGCGCATCTTCTCCTTTTGGATTAAATTTTACAGGTAGTTATTGTCTTGGTGCATGCTAAGGAGTAGCAACCCCACACTCGAGCCAATTGATCCAGAAATCAAGCGTACGTGTCTACGAAGAATTAGAGAAGCTCGAGCAGTGGCTGAACATAATCAAGAAGAGGGCGCTAACAATGAAGCATTGAATCCCAGATCGACGATGGATTATGCTCAACCGGCTTTTCATGGATCACTGTCCAGCATTACAAGGCCAACCATTCAAGCAAACAACTTTGAAATAAAGCCGGCGATAATACAGATGATCCAACATTCAGTGATGTTTGGAGGAGTAGCCACTGATGATCCGAACGCTCACATCTCCAACTTCTTGAAGATCTGTGACACATTTAAACATAATGTCGTTTCTGACGACGCCACCAGGTTAAGGTTATTTCCTTTCTCACTAAAGGATAAAGCTAAAGCGTGGTTGAACTCTTTACCTGCAGGATCGATAACAACTTGGGAGGGGATGGCGCAAGCGTTTCTGTCCAAATACTTTCTTCCTTCCAAGACGGCAAAGATGAGGAACGATATCACCACATTCGGGCAATACGACCCTGAAACACTATATGAGGCGTGGGATCATTTCAAAGATTTGCTGAGGAGATGCCCACACCATGGACTTCCTATATGGCTTCAGGTACAGACTTTTTACAACGGTTTATTTTCATCTAACCGTTTTATGATAGATTCAGCCTCAGGAGGTTCCATAATGCGCAAAACACCGGAAGCAGCATATGAACTCTTAGAAAAGATGGCTTCCAACAGCTATCAATGGCAATCGGAAAGGAATGTGCCAAAGAAACCGGCTGGAGTTCATCAAGTTGACGACATCACTGCTCTTTCGGCACAGTTGGATGCGCTGAACAAGAAGATAGATAGTATGAGGATGACAGCAATGCAGGCTCAAGTTATAACTTGCGAGCTATGTGGAAGCAATCATCCGAGCACTGAGTGCCAGGCAGGTAACACATTCATACAATCTAACGAGTCTGTGAATTATGTAGGGAACAGGCAGCCCAACAACCCATACTCAAATACTTATAACCCGGGGTGGAGAAATCATCCGAACTTGCAATGGTCCAACCAAAACAATGTGTTGAACCCACAACAACAACCGGGAAGTACACCTAAGCCGAGCATGGGAGAACTCTTGACCAAGTTAATTTCATCGACTGAAACAAGGATGCAAAATCAGGATGCATCTATTAAGAACTTGGAGGTTCAAGTGGGGCAACTAGCAGCCATAATTCATGGACGAGCTCAGGGGACACTACCTACTGATACGGTAAAGAACCCAAAGGAGCAAGCAAAAATGGATCACTGAGACGGAGGTGACAGTCCAGCTTGGGACTATAAATCAAGAACTCTTTCTTAACCATTTGCTTTGTTTTATTTTAGTTTGTTTTTGTTTTTGTTTTCTTGATTTTGGCGAGAATCCATGCGTGCTGGGGAGCCATATGATCCAGTACCACCTCCGGAGCATGATGAGGACGACGATCACTGACGATCGTCGTCGAGGTATGTGCCTTGCCTTTGCATTTATTGTTTACCATACATTGAGGGCAATGCATGTACTAAGTTTGGGGGGTGTGTATTGGTTTCTGCTATTGACTTGCGTTACTTCCTTGCATGACTAATCTAGCATGAGTTTGCATGAGATTAGGTCGTTTTTGAGCATTTTTTTTAAAAAAATTAAAATAAGTTCATCATTTAGAAATAATGAATTAGATCTGCAATGGTATTACATGATGATATTAATCCCCATCTCAACTTAAGTCGTGAAGATTTTGACTTGTTTGTGAATATCTTAGGTTGAGTTAAAATTTCAAAATTGAGGAATATTTTGAGCACTTTTGGCTCATGATTGAGTGAATTGTATATTGGAACAATTTTGTTAACTATGATTTGTCTTGAGGATCTTGAAACACTTTAGAACCTATTTGAGAGCACTTTGAGGCGAAATTTTATAGTTAGGAACTAGACTTGGAAATGATTTAGGCGATCTTTGGACCGTTTGAGCCTTTCAAGCTTACCATGTTTTATCAATCTCTTAGTCCCTAATTTGAGCCTAAATGATAAAAGAATGGAGTATGTTTGACATACTATTAGCCCCATTCAACATTCTTTGGCAACCTCATTATACCCACCTCCTTGAGCCTAAATGGAAGATTTTTATCTTGACCCAAAGGGAGTATAATGATTCTCATTAGATGCACTTGAATTGCTAAACTTTGATGAGCTTATTGAAAAAAATTTTGAAGAATGAGAAAAGAAAAGGATAGAAAAAGCCTTGAGAAAAAAATGAATGGCCAAGGCTATAAAAGAAAAAGAAGAGAAGCTCAAAGTGTGCTAAAATTTTGAATCTTCAAAGATTAAACTCTCTTCTTTGTATTTCCCTATCTTTTCTTTGAAGCCAAACACCTAGGCCAAACATTACAAGCTTAAAAGACCTATTAATCCAAGTCTAGGGAATAACTACATTAGTGGAGAAGTGCTTGAAAAGTAGGCTTATGAAGTATTTAATAGTGAATCTTGACTTTGAGTTTACTAACATTATTTGATCCTAAAAGTATATATGAAACTCATGATTGACATTAACACACACACACACACACACGTTCCTCTTTTGCGATTTATTGCTTAACTTAGGAGGAAACACTTCTTGTTGAGTTTTGAATTGATTTATGGTTGATGTGTTAGTGGGATTTCTGAGCTTTTACAATTGAGTTGCTATGACTAATTCATTCAAAGTATTGATGATGAACTTTATATTTTGATCTTAATGTTTACTCGAAGACGATCAAATCTAAGTTTGGGGGAGTTTATAGGGTTGATTATTACGTGTATTTAGGTCTTGATTTGTATATATATTCGTGTAAATTCCGTGAAGATGTTATGCTTTTTGGTATTTATTTGATTGTTTCAGGAATTTAGGTGGAACATGGAAGAATTGGGCTACAAGGAAGAAAACGAATCAAATCAAGCCAAATAATGAGGAATTTGAGTTTTGGAAATCTCGATCGATCGGAACAAGCATCTCGATCGATCGAGCGAGGCAGAAGTTTTGGCCAACAACGAATTTGAATTCTCGATCGATCGGAACAAGCATCTCGATCGATCGACACGGGCATAAAGTTGAAAAGAAATTGAGAAGAAATCTCGATCGATCGGAACATCATTCTCGATCGATCGAGAGAGGCAGAGAAGTTAAGACGCGGACGCTGAAGGCGCTCGATCGATCGAGACGTAAGGACTGATCGATCGAGACGCAGATTTTTCTGAAAATAAAACTCTTGATTTGGTCTGAGTTTTTGGAAACAATTCCATATCTCCCCTCCTCTATAAATAAGGAAAAGAGACACGAAAATTTCATCCCTATTCTGAAGAATAATCAGACCTAAACATTCTTATCCGCCTTTCATCCTCCCGGAACAAAAGAAGGTTGAAGAATCCTTTGAAGTGCAAGGAAGGAAGTGAGAGAAGAAAGATCGTTCAACGCACGGAGTCGCTCCTACGTTTATCGTATTTCTAAACTCTAGATTAATTTGATTTTCATATTTAGTTGATGTTTTTGAGGTTGAGAGACAATTAAACATCTATTTGAATTTGATTTGAATTTAATCTGGTTTATTCTATCAATTTTAAGGAATTTTGTGTTTGAATCTTTGATTTGGTTGTGTTTATGTGAATCAATATCTTTTGTTCATGAATTATATGCTCCATGCTATCAAAGCCTAGCTATCTTTGATTGAACTTGTGAATTACAATTGAGATCGAGAGATAAAATTGTAATACGCTCAAATAATTCATGTTGTATGTTTAAGATTTAGATCGAGAGATTGCATCACATACGTGGTCACTTTAAATTGAAAGATTTAAAGATCAACGGTTTTCATAAAGATTTATTCGGTATTAAATTGGTATTAGTGAACGAGAGTTACTTGTGTCAATTTATTGCTAGTTTCAATACAGCTCGAGAGAGTGTATTGATTATATTCGGGAACCCGTCACCTTAAGGATTGGTTGATAAGTAATTGTTTTAGCAAACAAATCACTGACGATACACAATTGAACGAACATTTTGATAGATTTCTCGAGCGGAATTCCTTCGCATCTTCAAATGAATTGTGTTAGTTTTGAGTTTTTAGTTCTTTAGTTTAATTCGTTAATTAATCATCTTTTTCGTAGGCTAAATATAATTTAACTAATTTTATTTGGTACTTATACGTTAGTCCCTGTGGGTTCGACATCCTTTCTTATATAACACTATACTAAAACTTGACACCATGTACTTGCTGTCTAAAATCGCTAGATTGGAATTAATTGTTTAAAATAAAAGCGATCAAGGAGAAACACGTCGGCCAAACATGTTGGCCATAATAAAGAGCGCGGAACAAGAGGCGAGGTCTTTTGATGAAGGTCAAGTAATTGCAACTCGACTCAGGTCGGTTCATCAGGTGGTGTTTCCATATTGAGGGGTATCAACCAAGATTTAATTTAAATTATGTTCTATTAATTAAACTACATCATGTATGCCACTGAGACCTTAAAAGTCGGTACAAAAAATAATCAAAAATTGTGAGCCTCCGAGCCATATGATAAATGTTAATGTCTTTTTTAAAACGACAATCCAAGTATTAGCCCAAAAATCTTTCCCCTCCTCGTATCAAAAAATAATAATAATTAAACATTGTAAAAGTATTAATATTTTAATGAACTCCAAATGGGATAATACCCATATTTATTAGTGACAACTGACCATCAATCAATATTGCAACATAAAGAAATCATGGCCCTCGTGGCATGGCCGGGTTGATGGAGTTGATGAAATGAATGTGTACGGAGGTCTTTGGTCATGAGTTTGATTTCCCCTACCAATATTTTTCAGTCGAGCCTATCGCATCAAGCTTGACTAATGCATTTTATTTAGCTGATGTGCTTTGCAGGATAATGTGTTAGCCCGAGGTTTTACCCAGTGAATACCCAAATGGTAGTGGCTACGGATTCCCCGTCATTAAAAAAACATAAAGAAATCCTTCGTATACAATACGACAATTGTAAATGTATACAAAATGTATTTATCAAACAATAAAAATTAAGAACCAATTTTAATAATTATATATATTTGAATAGAAGAAAATACAAGTCGAAATGGAACATCACTGAGTCGTTTTTTTTTTGTGGCAACATATGAAGTTTGTTAAATTCAATGACTGCATTAATAACTTTACCTTATTAACTTCAAGGATTCATGTCCAAAGAAAACTAAACTAATTATTTATATATATATATATATATATTATTTTTTTTAAATAATGAAAATTTTAGAGATGTTAGTGTAAGTTACGAGATTTTTTATGTTTTGCATACCACACTTTAAATCTTTGCATTTTTATCAATGTTTTATTGATGGATTGAAGTAAATAGATTGGTTGTAACGAGTCATTGGTAAACAAGGAATCCAATGACAAAGCCATGAATAGTTGGTACGAGGGATATTACCACTAATAAGGATTTTCATCGTCCATTATTTTATAGAAATAATAACACTATTAATTTGATACCGCCTTTAAAGATCGTGCTTTTAAAAATGACATAAACGACATTTTTATAATCGTTTTTTTACAAACATCGGACACATAATATATATATATATATATATAAAAGTTAGTAAAGATGCATCATTTGTCCATATACAAAGTTGTGGTTATATCTGAACATTTTTCAAGGAGGAGTGTTGGAGTTTTGCTTGGGCAATCACTTCATTACCAGCAAAGGTTATATTTGGCAGGCCACATAATGGGCTTTCAATAGCCAGCCCAGTTGTAGTTGACTAAACGTTTGGCATCAACATTTTTTTGGTCATATACCAACAAAATTTTAAAATGGGGAAATTATAAAAAAGTGTTCTTTTGGGACACTTAATCTACTTAAGTCTTGAAAAAAAAATGTATTACATAAAAATCTTGGAAACAATTTTATTGAAATAGGCCCAATTTCAAAAATTTTAATCAATTAGGTGTTTTATGATGACTCTTTTACCCCTCAATAGTTTGATATGCTGCATTCTATCACTTAGGCTTTTGTTTAAATTACAAAGAAGCTCATATATAATATATAATTATCTTTTATATCCTTATATTTATAAAGAAGTAACATTTAACGTCGTCTTTTTACAAGTTTCTTTTTTTGCGATCCTTGGCACAAAATGGTATCAAAGCCTATGTTTATTCTGTAAATACTATAATAATATCTTGAATATTAATTTGTAACATATACGGAGGAGACGATTCAAGATAATATAGACCCATACGAATGTTCGAAGTGTCATTCATACATGTGGTACTTCCAGAAATTGGAAGCACTAAATCAGAAGCATATGACAGAAGCTCAACGCTTCAACCATAAGTGGAAACTTTTACGAGGAATAGGTTTAAGCATACCAGGCATAAACCATTACAAGAAACTCGAAGGGATAGCAAAGAGGCTACATCAAGTGAACCTCAAACTACAGTTCGAGTTAGCAGAACTTCAGGAAGACTATCATCCTGAACATGAAGATGTGGTTCCAGCCGCCAATGATCCAATATAGTATGGACTAGATGATTAGGATGGGAGAACCAACCTTTCGAGAAATCGAGCCAGATTCTTCTAAGATATCCAAAGATCTCAGAGAGATTCAGAAGACAGTGCAGAGTTATGGCTACCTTCAATAACATATCCCTGCACAGATCCATCAGATTCAAAGTCAGATGTAGATTATGATTAAAGATCAGGAGGAGATACTTGAAAACCTTCGATGTTCAAACCCGTGTTAAGGAGTTGGAGTCAAGACCAAGTCCGACAGGAAGAAGGAACGGAGGATGGCTACCACCGTCCTACGGAACAGAACTCCTTTTACACTTATAGCATTTTCCTTTGAACTTTTTCGCCTTGCCATTGTTGGAGGCCGTACTGTCAAACTTACGCTTTCATCCGGTTCTTTGTTCAACAATGTTATCCCGTTGTTCCATTTGAAACCTACCCGCCTTCCTCCCGTAAACTTTGTTGTCCTCCTCGATTCATAGTCGAATAACAAGATCTTCAAGACTCGTCTCCTTTCGTTTGTGTTTCAGATAGTTCTTGAAGTCATTTCATATAGGAGGCAATTTTTCAATCATAGCGGCGACTTGAAATGAATCACTTAGACTCATTCCATCCGCATGAATGTCATGCAATATCACTTGTAGATCTTGCACTTGCGACATCACAGGCTTGGTATGAACCATCTTGAAATCCAGGAACTGTCCAACTATGAATTCTTCACGCCGGCATCCTCGATTTTGTGCTTCTTTTCCAGCGATGCCCATAGTTCCTTTGTTGTTTTTCACAAGACAATAAACGTTATATAATTTAATGTCTAACCCATTTAGGATATAGTTCTTGCATAGGAAGTCGCTTTGATTCCATGCATCAAGTGTCGCCCTCTTTTGGTCGTCAGTCTCTCCTTCTTCAACCGTAGGGGCCTCCTCAGTTAAGAACCTTGCCAAACTCAGCGTGGTCAAGTAAAAGAGCATCTTTTGTTGCCACCGCTTGAAATCATTCACATTGAACTGTTCAGGCCTTTCATCGTGATGAACACGAGTCGTTGTTGCACTCGAAGAAGCCATTTGACTCCAAAATATTGTCTTAAGATTGTTGCTTATTTTTCTCTCTCAATGTGTATCTTAGGAATGTAGTAACAAAATAACAATAGCTTCAAAATTTCATGTCGATGCGAGATTTGTAATCTCCTTCCTTAAGACAATATTGCCGCCTTGGTGTTAACGGTTTGCTATGGCAATTTGTCTCCCAAGATACAACGACTATGACTTGTGGTAGGAGCACTCCAAATCACAAGTCCTCAAACCACAAAGGTTCAAAGCACTCAACAATAAGAAATTTTATGAACAAACAAAATGCTCTCAATTTAATCTTTTATTTGATGTAGATTCGAAATCCAATGTTAAACAAGTGCGGGAATTGTTATATTTATAGTAAGCCAAAAGATATGTTCAAATGGACACCACTTGGAGGCACCATATCGCGAAAAAAGCACCAGAACATGAATGGACACACCATTCCGCGCAACAGACACACGGCTCGATCGTTCGGACATGGTGCTCGATCGATCGAGCTCCTGCTTCCAACAAATGGAAAATTTCTGTCGTGTTCAATCGATCAAGCACTTATTATTATTTTTTCTTTTTATTTTAATTTACTTCAAAATTCCAACACAAGAAGGGTATTACGAGGTTAACATAATCATGTCTTTATATTTATCATGCTCATAAAAAACATACAAAACACCATATTATTTTATCACTCTATACAACACATTCTATAATCACTAGATTTATCATCTATTTACTTAATCATTCAATAATCATATCCTTTAACCTTAAAAAATTATAAACTTTACAAATTTTTTTAAAACTAAAATCAGGTTATGTTGGGCAAAACAAAACAGACGCAGATTCTAGCAATAGATACAGGTGGTCCTGTTTGGTTGTTTTTCAAATTTGAAGGTGGTCTTGTTTGGTATAGTCTTTTTTCCATAAAAAAATATTTTTTTCAAATAGTTTCTGCGAAGTGTCGACGCTAACGAAGGTGGACCCTCACCACATTTACACCTACTCATGTGACTATTCTGGCCAGCATTAAAATATTGTGTCTTTTTTTAGTTTTGATTATATAATAAATTACCAAACCTCCAAAATCAAATTTGAAATTGAAGGTGACTGTTTTTGTTGATTGATGGAGAATTTTGGCAATTCTTAAATTCAAATTATGCGGTTGATAGACTCAAGAAACATTTTAGATGCTTATTTTCTGTAAATTTGGATATTTTGTCAAAAAACAAAGTGCTATAAAATGTATTGTTTATATTTTTTGGGTATGAGTGTGACGTAAATGTGTATGCCCGTTGAATATGTGATATGATTAGAACAAATAAAATAATGAATGATGACTTTCGAGCTAAAGCATATATGACTTGTATAGAAGAAAATATTCAAAAAAATCGTTTACGCTAGTTTGGCCAAGTACATGTACGATGCACCTATGTGTCGGGTGAATTTCATGAATTTTTGTCCGTTCAAGAGAACAAGAGATGACCAGGAGGACATAGTTTGAAGTGATAAACAAAGTTATGGAGTTCAAAGTGATTAATGAAGATATTCTAACCGAAAGGAGTTATTGAATAAGACTGACGCATGAGTTCGACCCACTTGATTATTTCTTTAGTTCTTGTAGTCTACCATAGTCTGTTGAGATTAAATGCTTAATTATTATTGTTGTTATTGTTGGATATAGCAACCACACTATGTTCATAGTCTTAGCATTTATTAGTTTTAAAGAGTCCTTTGCAAGAAAACACAATTAGAAGTTGATCAAGAATTTAGAAAATCTACGGCAAACTGACATAAGCGTATCAAAAGATTAATGAAAATGATAAGAAACGTGGTTCTTGGGTTGTTCTATAATTTGAAAGATTTGAGTTACACCATTAACACCAGTTATAACTTTTGATAAAGTCACTCGAGCCTTCCACGAGGGAGGGACTGTTAAGAATTATGTACCTAGCAATTCTTCTATGTGCTTTTAGACAGAGTGGTCTGCACCATCTACGACATAACAAACATGATTCATTGATACATTTATGGTGCAGCCCTTCATTTACGCATGTCGCTTAGTATGATGATTTACGCTGCCACTGTATAATTAAAAAAAGTAATGTCTCTGTTATCAGCTCTATGAGTTTGATCCTAACAAAAAGTTATAAGATTAAGTGAAATGAGATTTTCAAATTTATTAATAACATATAATAAACTTGTGTATCCCAAACAAACATAATTACAATCATGAATGATATATTCGACATCTAGATAATAGTGCTATCATACTGATTATAACATAAAGATTAATCTTATATATTATTTGTATAAAAATTCTTTATTATAAAAGCAAATTAGTTTTTCCTATATCGGAATACGATAGAAGGTCATCAACTGACGTAAATGTTTTTACTATAAAATATTTGGTAATTTATTAAGGAGTTGAAAAATATTTTTTTGAACATTATGTGTGCTTTTTTATTATTGATATCCCTATTATAGGTCAGTACGGCCTCGACCCTAATTTTATCGGATGTGACCCGACCTTGCCCAGTCCGTTGCCTCTCAGGCCCATCCCTTTGGATACATTTGAACTCCAGATCCAAGCTTGTCCTAAGGGGCCCAGCACGCAACTAAGACATTAGCTCAGCCCTGGACTTCCACCCCTAGTCAACCACTACGACCCCTGCTACCTCACATGAGTCTAGTACTGTAACCGAGCTGAAGCGCCAACTCAGGACGGATCCATTGGTTCCTATTCTGCCCAGCGTCGACAGTACCATCACCGGCACTTGAGTGGTCCCTCGCCCAAGTTATCCACAACTGATTGTCCTAGAGCAGGGGACCCGGCATAAGTGAGCCAATCAAAAGGTGACCAATATCCAGGGAATATTTTGTAGTACTATCAAGATCTCACCGGTAGGATGTCGTACGGTATGTACAGTATTTGTCGGTGGTCCCCACCCTCTAAAATAGAAAGACGCAGAGGAATGTCGGCGGTGGTCCCCCGAAATACCCGCCGGCCATAACAGATTGTCCTACTCACTCCTTCACTATATATGCGGCCAAAGTATCAGGTTTAAGGAGAGATTCTTTCGCTTCTGTTCAACTTTTGCATAATTAAAAGCTCTTGCTAATACATCATCCTGACTTGATCGTCGGAGGGGCCCCGTCGGAGAACCCTCTCTGGCTCCCTTTCTAACCTTTCTTTTTCAGGATCACTTACCTGTTGAAGGAGTTATTGTTAACCGAGGAGGACACCCTACCCAAAATCCGAGGTAACAATTATACTAAAATAATATTGAAAAAAATATATTATATAATATATTTTTGTTAAAAGGAAAAACATAATAGATAAGCATATAAATTTTAAATTATATATTTATCCACAAAGATAAAAAAGAAGTCGTGCTCTCTCGAAAGTAGGACAAACAACTTAAAAAAAAATCAATCTAAGGACTAGAAGAGGTTTTTGCTATTTATGATTTGTAATATATTATATTTTAAATTATGATCCCTCAAATATTTTATATTAGTGGGGTAAATTTTTGGGCATATCATGTGACGAAAACGACGGCTCTCTTGTTTTTAACGAAACATTTGAATTTTCTTCCCGATTTACAATGATTAAATTTCTGGGTTTTATTTTTTTAATTTTTTTTTTAAAACAATCGATTTGCTTTTACTAAATTATTCAATTTAATTTTGTTGAGAATAGTGTACCGAACAATTCTTCTATGAATTCGTGGACGGATGTGTAGCTATATATCGTGTAAGACATAACAAGCCTAATTTATTGATACTCGCGTGGTACAACTTATCATTTCCACTTGTCGTTTAGCACGTGACTTTTGACATAATAGTAAATGTTTTATCCTAACAATTTTTTTTAATTTTTCAATCGGGTGGAAAGTAACCATTATATATCCATCAAAGTAATGTTGCAACAAAAATACGAGCAGAAAGGATTGTCCCACTTGGCATGAAGTATATTTAGTGAGTCTTATTTATATTTTAAAAAACATCAATACAATTTTAAACCTTTAACAAAATTTCTTCTATTTTAGGTTTTGATATCAATCTCAATATATATTTGATATTGTTGAATGATTCCCGATCATGAACAGGTGGACCCTGAAGTAAATATCAAAGTCGTTGTGTTTATGGCGTCCGAACAAAATATGCCGAGTAGAATAAGTCTGAAAGCCAAAAATGTTAGATGGGTGCCGAGGATATTTCTGACGTGGCCACTCCGACAACCAGGTCACTACTTGGAAAAACAAGTGATACAAGTCAAGCACACATGGTGATAATGATTCTTCACAATATGCTAAAGAATAATATGAAGACACAAATATAAATTTAAAAAGTATTTTGAGATCAATCGAATATCCTGCTTATGTCGTCTTATGCTTGTATTTATAGTGGTGCATTCAACACTTATGACCTGCCAAATTTGGAGCATGATTAGCCCATTACCATGTCAGGATCAGCTCATACCGTGCCCAAGAAATCCGTACACATTACTCACAATTAATGCACCTTCAACCATCTCTGTTGACCAATAGTTACGCCGGATCTTCCGCCACTGTTTGACCACGTGGCCGATGAGGCACATGTTCTGCTCAGATCATCTTGTTCGCATTGACGTGTAAGATTATTCTGAAAAAATCGGGACATCTTGAGTTTTACCCGATGTGACGTATTCTCCTATGAAATCAATATTAATAAGTGAAAGTAATAATACTGATACAAAGATCTATAATCTAGTTACTTAAATTTATTCATAACAATTTTCTATAGATATCCATATATTGAACAATAATAAACATATTTTTTTATGTGTTTTTGTACTTCATCTGACATTTAAGTGTAAAAGTATATTGTATTTAAATATTTGAAAATTTCTTTCAAAAAAGTTGAAAATTTAACAACGAAAATTATGTTTTTAAATAATATATTACTTTTAAATTATATATAATATTAATAAGAAAAACATATTGCGAGAGTAATTTGTTTAGTAGATTATAAGATTGCCGATTAATAGGAAAAAAATTGATGTATCCGATCAAATTAATAAACTCAATTATATATATGATGACTAAGTTTATAAGCAAAACTGATACACACAATATGGTTTTAAGTTTCAATTATATATATGATGACTAAGTTTATAAGCAAAACTATTGATTGTGTGTTTATGATTTTTATGTATTAAAATGTAATGAATAAGTTTTGTTACATATATTTTGTTGTAGAAAAATAAATAGATTGCTATAGTGCAATAATTGTTCCTGCTTGGAGAGCTATCTAAGTATGACATTTGAGTTGCTATACAGTTTAAATATTAGAGTTGTACCGTTACGACCAACTATAACTTCTGGTAAAGCAGCAAGCGTTTGATCCTATAATTGGTATCAGAGTCAATGTTACATATTCGATTCCCATAAGTTGCAATGTAGTGCAAGTATTGAGAGGAAGATTGTTGGAGTGCATTAATTATCCATGTTTGGAGAGCGATCGAAGTGTGACGTTGGTACTGCTATATGGTTTAAAGATTAGAGTTGCACAATTACAACCAACTATACCTTTTAGTAAAGCGACAAACATTTGATCCTATATGTACATATAGTATATAAACTATAAAATTTAAGGAAACTTATGCAGTAATTTATAAAAATTTAGAAAAAGCATAGAAGGGATCCTAATCTTATACATTTTTCACAAAAAAATATAAAAGTATTATTATGGGTTTTTAGGGTATAATAATTCTCTCATATATTTATCCCCATAATTCTAAGCTTCTAATTATTAATATTAAAAAGGTAATTGTATTAAGTGACAAACAGGTTTTTTGATGCTACCTCTCAGGAATAATGCCATGGAACAATCTCACCATCCATAAGCCCAGGTTGTAATGTTCCATATGGAATCAATGAGACCGCGACAACCGATACCGTGGAAGTTTTGGATATAATAATAGTAGTAATAATAATAATAATAAATGTCATTATTTATAAATTAACCGTGTCGTATTATAAATGGTAAGGGAAAAAAAAAAGATGAAGAAAGATATAAAGAAGTAGAGCTGTCAAAATGGATCCGACCTAACTCACCAAATAAGGTGGTTAGGCTAGTATTTTTAAGGCCCGCCGATGGGTGGGCCTATACGAGCTGGCCCAAACGGGCCGTGGGTTTTGGCCGACCAACCCAGGGGTTGGCCCCCTTTTTTGTTTTGTTTTTTTTTTGAAAAAATTGTTATTCCTTTTTTTAGGCTCAATTCATAAATAAAAAATCAATATCACATTGAAGCATCCGATCTACTATATATTTTTAACTTGATCTTACTTGAAAGTTGCAACATGTATTTTAAAATTGAGTAAAATACTGATTCCATAATCAAGTTTTTTTAGTAGCAGTGTTAATATCTAGATAAAACCTGAAGCAAGTTTCAGTATTCTTCTAGCATCAGTTCCAGGTTCGACAAGTTCAGTTGGAAATATTTTTTTTAAGCTTGTTTTAAATTTTTTTTTTTAAAATATATATTTTGGTGGGCCAGCCCGCCCAACTCGCGGCCCGCCATGGATTGGGTTAGGTTGGGGTTTATCCAATCCGTTGGAGGCGGGCTCAAATGAATCCGTTTAGATCGAATTGATCCATTTTGACAGATCTATAAAAAAAGCACATCAATGAAAAAGTTGAGATATTAATATTACAACTTTAGTAAAAGATAAAAAAAAAGGTATGCTCCACTTATACAAAAGGCGTTGTTTTTAACAATACAAAGCGCTTTTAAAGAAAAAACACAACAATTTCTTTGATTTGATGTGAAATGAAATTGCTTCTTTCCGTGGTGGGATCTTATTAAATTATAATAACAGTCGTACTAAAATGTGAGTTTAAACATGAAATTCGAAAGCTCTAGAAATTTTTTGTATGGATCTATGGAAAAATTATCAAGGCAATTTTCGATTTTATTTTTTAAACATAAAAAAAATTGTTTGATTTTATTTTTTCCAAAACATATATTTCCTCCCATCTTCATAATTTTTTTTCAATACATTTATCATTGTCAAATTTGAATTTTCATCACTTTATAAAGCAATTAGTAAATTATATCATAATCCAATAGGTTAAATCTTTAAATTAACCCTATCCTTATTATAATAAGAAAATATATTTTAATCACATTGAGTTACATTCTTCCATATATATCCACAAACTAATATTTTCAACAAACATGGATTAAATATGTTATAATCAAGAGCTTACTACAGTGGCAGCTCAAAGCCCCATACTAAGCAACAAACGGACATAAGAAGCTGCACAACGTGGGCACCAATGTATCATGCTTGTTATGCCATAGATGTTGCATACCACCAGTCTACGAGAGCATAGAAGAATTGCTGGGTACACCATCCCTAACAATCCCCCCCCCCCCCCCCCCCCCCCCACCAAAAAAAAAATGCTTTTTGGGCAGCTCAAACTCACGGTCTCTTTTTGATAATTGTTAGGATTAAATGCTTGTTATTTTGCTAAAAGTTATAAGCTGATAGGTGAGACAAATATTTATTTCTTATATAGTGGCAACACAAATCCCCGTACTAAGCGGTAGACGGGCATAAGTGGTTGTCAGGTGAGTGCCAATAAGTCAAACTTGTTATGCTATATATGGTATAGATCACTCCATTTACAAGCACATATGAGAATTGTTAGGTATACCATTACTAACAAAGTCATAAACTTTAAAGAATGAGGTATGATTGAAGAATTAATTAAATTGCATTACTAGTGGTAAGGATAAAAAAGGTTTTTACTTGTAATTATATCACAATGGAGCTTTTATTCTAACCGGCACAAATAACTAGTAAGATTTGCCAAATAATGAGCAGCGTAATTTCACAGCTCTAAGCAAGATTAAGACAACAAGATATTGACTTAGTGATTATCATTTATTTTTTAATATAAAAAATCGTGGATTCAAATCTTCCCACTCCCCTTGAAAAAAAAAAAAAAACTAACTCAACAAATAAGCCCGGTTTGAATTTTTTTCCCATCCTCTATACTCGACTAGTGGAAGGCCTTGTTTTTTTTAAAAAAAATAGTGGAAGGGCAGATTCAAAACATGATCATAATCTTTGTATTTCCATAAACATAACAGAACAAAAATAAATTCTAAAAAAGAATAGCCTGAACTTTTTCATTTCACATGGGATCTGTACCGGGCAAGATTAATTCCCTCTTCATATGGATAAGAAACCACAGCAACTAAAGAAACTGTTCTTGAATTCCATGAATCTTTAATAGCAAAATCTTGAACTAAATTTCAGCCAAAAAAAAAAAAGAAAACAGAAAATCTCGAACTAAACCTCCATCATTTAGTCCCATTTTTCTCGGCTTTCTCCATCAACAACCTCTTTATGAACTTATCCTCGGCATCTTTCAAGAACTTGAAGTTAGGAGGAGGAGAGGACCTCAATCTGTTTAACTCCGCTTCCGATAAGGATTCAAAAAGAGGATTCAACCCATGATTACTATAAGAATCCAAGGATGTTGGATTCTTAACAAAAGTTGGAGAAGATAAAGGGGTGAGAAAAGTGGTGCCATCTATAAAAACAAGGTCACTCAAACTTCTTGTTCTTGACCCTTTTCTGCTACTCTTTTCACCTTTTGATTTCCCATCTTCTGACTCCAAATCCTCCTTATTTTCCTCCTTAATTGTGAAGAGAAATCTTGGGGGGCCACAAAGATTGTGCACCCTCATCAACTCAGTCTCCACTCCTTCTTCACCATAGTTTTTCAAGCCCAAATCTTTATGTGACCCCGTTTCCAAATCTTGTTCTTGTTCTTGTTGGTTTCTCACTGAATTTGTGAGTTCTAGACTGCTGTTAAATGAATTGGGCCTCTTCCAGCAGAAGAGAAATGAAAAATCCTCAATTTCTCTGTTACTATTATTGTCTACTCTCTTCTTCCAGCACAGCAAGTAGTAGAGCTCCGCCACCAGCCCAACGAGAATGAAACCAAACACAAAACTCAAACCAATGCCTAAACCACTGAAAGATCTCATCTTTACAAAAACCCACTTCTAAAAACGTCTCATTTGTGCATAAATTTGCACATAATTGAACTAAAACACAAAAGTTCAAACCCCGAGTATGTTTTCCTTCAAAGATTTTCCTTGTGAAATCAAGAAAATATATCACTACTAGTAATACTGTTGACAAGAACAATAAAAAAGGGAAAGCAGCTTTTCTTGAAATCTTATGATTGTTCACAGTTTGGGTTCAAAAGCATAGACCTAACAACACCCTCTCACTCCCCTAAATGCAATTATGAATCCACAATGTAAAGCATACTTTAAAGAACGTTACATAAGGTATAAAATTAAAAATATTGCCTCGGATACACGAGGCCATGTCCGGTGATATTCTACGTGTGGAGAAAAATAATCTCACCTTTTCAGTATTCTGGTGAAAAATATTTGTATGATCCCAGTTTGAATACTATTTATAGATCAACTTAATATTGATAGGTATAAAATAATTGATATGTTATTATATTTTTTATTTAAAAGATATTGTATTTTAATATCGAATGTTATATATTTGTAACGATAAACTTGGGAACGAAGTCGTAGCCTAAAAGCAAGAAGAAACGAGTGATGAAAATATTCATTTGGAAAACAGGAAAGGATTTTAAATTTAAAAAAGAAAAACCAGGAAAGGATTATTTGGAGTTGGGCAATTCGGAGAAAGCTAGACTGGCAAAGTAGAGGTTGATGTGCATATGCGTATAGAATAGTTGGAGCATTGTTTTGAAAATCGGAATGGGTCGGATCGGACTGATTGGTTCAACCGGTTTAGGTAATCGATGCTTGGTCCGGTCCGATTGACCCTCTAAAACCACCCAGCTAAAAAATCAGTGGGAATCGGATTAAACCGGTAAAAAAGCGGTTCAACCAGTGAACCGATCGATAGTTGAACCGGTCGGTTCCTTATTTTTCTTTTTTTTAATATATTTTTTAATTATTTTATTTTGTTAAAATTATAATTCAAAAAATTTAGAACAAAAATATATTATATTATTAATGATTATTTAATAATTACAAAATAATATTTTATGTATGTCCTTTTCAAAAATCCTATATAATTCTATAAATGTGTATTGTATATTATATATAAACGTATAGTCTTGTAAATTATAAAAGATGTGAGTCATTTCACAATTTTTTAAAATATTTTCTTATAATTTTGGGATTTTTTTTTTTTTTACATTGCTTGTTGTTTTTTTGTAATGTTTTATTATTATGTTTTTATGTTGAACATTGTTTGCTCTGATTTTTTAAGTTTGACATGTTATGTTTGTATAATAATATTTTTTTTATTTGAACAACTTGAAACTATAACAAATATATGGTATATATATTTTACAAAAATTAAAATAGATATTACATAATGCTGTCGTCATCACCGGTTGAACTAGTGGTTCAACCGGGCGAACCAATTGAACATGTAACCAGTAAGGAACCAATTGAACATGTAACCAGTAAGGACAATGATTTCATGTCCAATCTAATTTTGAAAACACTGAGTTGGAGGGGTCACATCGTTGCACCATATTTCACATGGGCTTGTTATAGTAAACGTGTTGCAACATATATCCGTTTTTTTTAAAAAAATTATAAAAACATGTGTCGCAAGATATCATTATAATAATGACATCTAACAAACCGCTTATTTTTGGTTCATTCGCACATTAGTCTATGGAAGTATACACAAAAGCTAGTCTTTAATTTTCTATTTCAATTGGTATAATGTAAAGCAAATAAATATTAACTGCATTTTATTCTAAATTCCTAATCGATTATGTCTTTCGTACACTCAACCATCTTGTAGTACTAGTTACTTTATCTTCTACTAATTACTCAATTTTATATCTCGAGCTAACTTATGCTATTAATTATAGATTGGAAGTGCAATTTATATAATTTATTCAATATTTTTGAAAAAAAATAACTTAATTAAAAGTTATCAATGTTGGAATGAAAAATTACACATATGTTGTACAATTTAAAGATTTGAATTGCATAAATGGCGAAAAATTAATCTTATAATTTTTATTTACAAAATTTGTATGTCTCGATTAATTTATTAACCATTAAAGATGCGTTAACAATTATTTGTTAATATAAAATATTTTATTGTCAAATGAATTAATATATTTTAATATCAAAAATTATAATTTTCAAGGGTAATGAAGAAAATTAAATTTGGACAAAAATGTTTTTTTTGACATAAAAATTTAATAGAATTGGTCTTTCAGATAAAAAATTTATTCAGTGGATATTTTGAATATGAAATTTCGAATATTGGAATATGTTGACAGATAATAAAAGCTTCGGCCTTCGGATGACAACTGTGAAAGGCTTTTTTTAAGAGTGCAAATTTGTGCATTAAATATTTGAAATTGCACACGAGAATTATTATTAACGCAAATGTCACTTCAAAAAAAATGTGAAACGTTTGCAATTACACTTGACATAATGATGACATCAAAGAATTCAAGTCAAGAATCATCTCGAATTCAATTATGAGCTCAAGAATATGACGGAAATTTTGATGCTATCTCTATGGATAATGTCCTGAGAAATAGATTCATAATTAATTTCGAAATGATGTATAAGCCCTTATAGGCGATCAAACTAACCAGAAACAACATTAAAATTCCTCGTCCATTGAAGTCGGATAAATCGTCATCCACAATGGCCCATTCCACATCATTTGTGAGAAGTAAAATTCTAGCAAGTTATAAGTGTCATTTACCGAATCTAACAGACTACAACTTGCTAAGATTTCCAAGAAACAAAGACAGGTAAGTTTAAAACCAAATTGCTAAAATCACTAGTTATGAAAACTATCGAGTGGAGAAACACAAATTTACGAACAAAATGTACGTATTCTAATGTTATAATGAAATATTATAAGAGTTTTAAGAAGAGAAGTGGGTGTTTACCCATACCTATGCCCTTTGCTATTAAGAACTGCTAGGACCGAATTGAACACTTTCAAGAACTTGAATACCAGTTTTCAGAGGAGCTGTTACCTTATGTATTTCTGTTACAGGTAATATCAAGATCAACCCTGCAGCATATAATCTACTACTGGTGAAAACTACACGAAAACTTCGGTATGGTGTCTTTTGCCTCCGCCACAAAGTTAGTTCTACCGATTAAATTAAACATAATTCTCACAAACAGAGGAACATGACGAAGGAAAACGAGAAGAAAGTTCAAAAGATACTCTGTACCAAACCCGGCATAGAATCACCATCCCCCATCCAGGGCCTGAAGAAAGGCAGAAATTATGGCGTTCTAAACGAAATATTTCTTCATAGTTAAGAAGTTAGCTCGAAACCAACACCATAGGGTTCGTTTAGCCTCTTGGAATGTAGGTTCCCTTACCAGTAGATTAACAGAGTTAGTAGAGACGATGAGTAGAAGATAAATTAGTATTATGTGTCTGCAGGAGACTAAATGGGTAGGTGAGAAAGCCAGAACTATAGCTCCTTGGGGCTATAACTTTGGTACATAGATAAAGATAAGAATCGTAATTGTGTATGTGTAACAGTAGAAAACAAACTACTTGAGTATGTAGTGGAAGTTAGGAGGAATGAGGATATGATAATGTTAGTTAAAGCTAGTTTTAGGCAATGATATTTTTAATATCATTAGTGCCTATGCACCCTAAATTGGTCTAGAGGAGGCTATTAAACGGAAATTTTGGGAGGATCTAGACGACGTAGTGCAAGGAGTACCCCATAATGAGAAAATCTTCATCGGGGGAGATTTCAATGGGCACGTAGGTTCTGATCGGGATGGTTATGAGAGTGTTCATGGAGGCTATGGCTTTGGGGACAGGAACGCCGCAGGTAATTCACTTTTGGATTTTGCCATGTCATATGACTTAGTCCTAGCGAATACATGGTTCAAGAAGAGGTCCTCTCATCTAGTTACTTTTAGAAGTGGGTCTAGTGCAACCCAAATAGATTTCTTTTTGGCTAGAAGGATAGATAGAGTTAAATGCTTGGATTGTAAGGTAATTCCAGGAGAGAGTGTAGTTATCCAACATCGACTTTTAGTTTTAGATGTTAGGATTAAGAATAGGGCTACTAGAATTAAGCATAAGTTAGAACCTAAAATTAAGTGGTGGCGGTTAAAAGAAGGTAACATTGGAGCTTTTGTAGAGAAGGTAGTCGAGGAAGTTAATTGGATGCCAAGAGATGATCCTGATACCACCTGGAACAAAATGGTTCGTGGCATTAAGATGGTAGCTAAAGAGCTCCTTGGTGAATCAAGAGGATATGCTCCACCAGGTAAGGACGCATCATGGTGGAATGAAGACGTAAAGAAGGCTATCCAAATCAAAAGCGTACAGAGAGCTGAAGAAGAACAATGGGGCCACCTTCGAAAGATATAAGCTTGCCAAAAAAGAAGCGAAGATAGCGGTTCGAGATGCTAGAGCTAAAGTCTACAAAGAAGTGTACGATAAATTGGATACCAAGGAGGCAGAAAAAGATATCTACAGGATTGCCTGAGCGAGGGAGAGGAAGACAAGAGACTTATGTGCAGTGAAATGCATAAAAGATGAGAACCATAAAGTCTTGGTTCGAGATGAAGACATCAAAACAAGATGGAAGAATTATTTTAACAGCTTGTTCAACGGTGGCTTTAGCCAAGATTTAGGTGATCTTAGCATCCATCAACATGATGTAAACCGCTAGTTTACTCGCAGAATTAGAGAATCTGAGGTTAAAGAAGCTTTGAACAAAATGAAAGCACGAAGAGCAGTTGGTCCTGATGGAATCCCTATTGAAGTATGTAGATGTTTAGGACCGACGGGGATAAAGTGGCTAACAGATCTATTTAACAAGATTTGGAGGAGTAACAAAATTCCAAATGAATGGAGAAAGAGTACTCTCATCCCTATCTATAAGAATAAGGGTGACATTCAGAGTTGGACCAACTATCGTGGTATAAAACTCATGTGTCACACAATGAAGCTTTGGGAGAGGATAATTGAATGTCGTTGTTTAAGGAGGGAGGTTAAGATATCGGAGAACCAATTTGGGTTCATGCTAGGACGGTCAACCACTGAAGCTATCCATTTCTTCGTCAACTTGTCGAGCGCTATCATGATAGGAGTAAAGATCTGCATATGATCTTTATAGACTTGGAGAAGGCCTACGATAAAGTACCAAGGGAGATATTATGGTGGGCTTTGATGAAGAAAAAAGTTCACATCAAGTATGTCAATATAATCAAGGACATGTGCGACAAAGTAGCATCCAATGTGAGAACGTGCAGTGGGGTGACAAGTGAGTTCTCGATCACTATTGGATTGCACCAAGGGTCTGCGGTGAGTCCTTTCCTGTTCGCCCTAGTGATGGATGAGATAACAAAAGACATACAAATTGAATTACATTGGAACATACCTTTTGCTGACGATGTTGTGTTAATCGACGTGACAATGGCAGGGGTAAATGCCAAATTGGAGTTATGGAGAGAGACTTTGGAATCCAAGGGTTTTAGATTAAGTAGGTCTAAAACGGAATATATGGAGTGCAGATTTAGTGGTCGTTCCTTTCGGGATTTCGGTGTTGTAGCACTCGATGGTCAAGAGGTTCGATGAGCAGCAAGTTTCGATACCTAGGCTCAGTTATCCAAAAGGATGGAGAGATTGACAGCGACGTTAACCGCAGGATTCCAGCTGGCTGATTGAAATGGAGAAACGCCACCGGAGTTCTATGCGATCGTAATATCCCACTGAAATTGAAGGGAAATTTTATAGAACCGCGTTAGACCCGCAATGTTGTCTGGGTCGGAATGTTGGGCATCCAAGAGGAATCACATCTAAAAGATGAGTGTGGCAGAGATGCGTATGCTTCGTTGGATGTGCGGTAAAACCAGAAAAGATAAAATAAGGAATGAAGATATTCGAGCTGAAGTAGATGTAGCTTGTATAGAAGAAAAGATGCAAGAAAGTCGCTTATGCTTGTTTGGTCATGTTCGACGTAGGCCCAGCAGTGCACCTGTGCGTCGAGTGGAGTCCATGGATTTCGGCCAGTTCATGAGAGCGAGAGGACGACCGAAGAAGACATGGCTCGAAGTTATACGCAAAGATTTGGAGTGCAAGGGGATTACAGAAGATATGTTGACTGAGAGAAGCGTTTGGAGAAGACTGACGCATGTGTCCGACCCGACTTGATTCTCTCTATTGTTCATGTAGCCTACCCCAATTCATTGGGATTAAAGGCTTAGTTGTTGTTGTTGTAAGAGGTTCAATGTATTAAATCAATCATATTTTTAAAGGCATGTGTACAATGGTTTCAATTCGCAAAAGATTCAGTTGAGCTGTTTAGAAGAAGCCAACTCTTCAAGAAAAAAATGGATTGTCTTACTCTTATCTAAGACAGCTGGGAAAATCAAACAGACGAGCACTAGAAACAACTCAGAAAACCAAAATCTGTGCATATGCAGTGTGGGGGGAAAAACTCAGACCAACGGTTCATTCTGCAGTTGATTTTAAAACTTGGGAACTTTGATTTACACTGACGTGTTACATACTTGACATGCGGAATGACCAGTTCAAAGGCCAAGTACACATCAAATTCTCAACCCAACAAATGATGCTCTTGATGATATTAAAACTATAAATTATCTAATGACCGGTATGAAATGGCCGCTGTATGCAACTGCGACCTTAACAAATATACAAGTTCACTGACTACAAAAATTTACTTATCAAATGTCATACAGCACGTTTCCTCTTTGATCTTTTACTTTTCTTAGGACCGGTGTAATTGGGAACTTGTTTGCTGGTGGTAGATGCATATGCCTCTTCAAGAACTTCCTTATCCTACCAGAAACAATGAATCACAAGCCATTGTCAGCTTACACATAATTCATTGCTAAAGGAATATAAAACTCTAAAATCAAAGAACCACAAGGATAGATAGATCCTCCTATCAATCAAATTGGCTGTCAGAAATCATGCACAAGGTAAACTGCACCTTGGGTTCAGCATCACTATCTAAGTCGCCTTCAGAGTCAGGATCAAGTATATCTGAAGCCTGAGCATTATCTGCGGGCAGTGCACCGATATTTTTATCCTTCTCTTCTTTCAACTGTTTAAATCTGATTTAGATACAATTTTAGTCAGTGAGAGTATCTAGAAACAGCGAAATAACAAAAAAAGACTTTGCACATTGAATCAACCTTTCACCAGCCTGGTTCGGCTGAGAACCTGATCGTTTTGCACGTCCAGCGCTAATTATCCCACCGGCATTCTCATTTACAACAGGCTTTGCACCTCCCATTTTGCGTAGCCATACTTGCTGTGCTGTGCTAAGCACGTTATTTGTGAACCTGTAAACCAATGATGATGGACTCTGATTATTTCCAGCATATGTCCATGTTTTAAATGAAAAGACTCGGTTGCATACAGAAATTAAGTCATGGATGCCAATAAATCTGAATCTCAATATCAAACTCAATGCCCTTTCAATAAAGCAATTATTCTGCCAAATCTGCTAATTAACATCTACATCACGTATCAAATAATATCATATCAAATCAAATATTATTATATATAGCTAATATCCTTGACATCTACCCTCAAATTGATGCTGGTCGATCAAAAAAACATCAATTTGTCAATCCAAATAATTGGCCTAAGAAGAATCAACACCCCAGTCGGGCAAATCCGTCGCAAACACTTGTGCAAAATACGTCTCTCACCGCCACAAAGTATAAACGCACAACATCCGTGCAAGGCTTAAACGTACCGTGCAAGGCTGAAACACACAACTACCGTGCAAGACTCAAACACAACAACCGTGCAAGGCTAAAACACACAACTATCGTGCAAGGCTCAATCGCACAATTACCGTGCAAGGACGCCACAAACTCCGCGGCAAAAGTATCGATCAACACAACAAATCAGAAGAGATGTAGTCACCCAGGTCCCCAAATCGAGCAGAATCCACAAAACGAAGAATCCTTCCGAAAGAAAAGACAAAGAAGACACCCATCAACAAGGCCACCGCATACCGGAACCAGAAATCGCGACACAACTAGCGCTCAAAACCGCGGCGCGCCCGAACGCAGAAACGCAAAACCCTAAAGTGCGAGACACACAATAGGGCAGATCCGATGAAGAGAGAAAAAATAGCAAAAATGGAAAGCTGTATGTAAAGAGATGAAATCAACAACAAAAAATGGACAAAGACCCACGAAGATGACAAACCCTAGCAGCCGCCACTAGGGTTTGCAGCGGTCGACGGTGAAAGAAACTTCAAAATAATTTTGGCTCTGATACCATATCAATAAATCTAAATCTCAATATCAAACTCAATGCCCTTTCAATAGAGCACTTATTTCATTATATAGTATAAGATTACATGTCTAAGAATCAAACTAAGAACCACTAAGATTTTATCAAATAATATCATATCAAATCAAATATTATTATATATAGCTAATATCCTTGACAATGGATACGTACTAACTTTGAGCACACATATGTTATTTTTTCACACGCAAGTAAGAACGTTGATAATTCTTGATTAGAAAAAAAATCAAAATCCAATAAATCCAGGTTTTTGCATGATTAGTTCAAAGATGTGGATTCCCTATCCATTTCTAAAGCAATATATAGACACAGTAAGGTCATAACAACCAAAATTTGTATCCCCTAAAGCGAGTGTGAAGATAAGTGCTAGTCAATGATACTTCAATGTAGTGGATCATTTCTCACAAAACTAATGGACCAAATTGTTCGAGCTCAAGATTAATAAAGTTACGAGTATTACAAATTCGTTACTCTTCACACAGCAGTTACTTTTCTAACCAAAACAACTGTGCATATTAACAAAAAACATTTATTTAAAAATACAATAAAAATATTCATTCTAAAAATACAAATACAAAGCCAAATCTAGAATTTATAGATCATAGCATTAATACTTAGACACATCAAATGCATGAAAACTCAAATAATCATGCTAGGCACACTTTAAGGATACAACAACACAAAAATAAGGAATCACATTACCAGTATATTGATAACCCAGATGGAACAGACAACGAAAAGTAGCCAATCATGAGAGGGAGAAACTTAAGTACAAGAAGCGTGTTCTTCTGAGATGGATCATCTGTCTACCAGATCAAAACTAAGCTATCAGGGAAGCATGGCATATTAAAACAGAACAAAAATGTAAGATCAAACAAAACTACAGCTTACTTGGGGAGGCTTCATTATTTCCATCGAGACAAACTGTGATGCAACAAGAAGAACAGGTAAAACAAGATATGCTGCAGTGTCATACCAACCAAGTGGCGGGTGTCCGTCCTGAAAGTGAGATGACATTTTATTATATGCCAAGAATAAACGAAGATGATATAATAAATAATTCCAGGTAAAATGAAATAAAAGATGATAAAAGCAGGGTGAGAGATTCTGTGAGAGAGAATACTGATCAAAGAATCCAGACAGCCGTAAGTTAGCTGATGGAAATGGAGATAATTAATTTCCATTACCACAAAAGGCAATAGCCAGGAAATTCCTGATCCACTTTGCCGAGCAGCAATTGTTGTTGGACCTCCCAAAGAAGGAATCCAAAAGAATCCTTCAGTCAGCAGTCCCTATTTAAGATTTAAAACCCAAGATGTTGTCATGATTAGATTATGCAAAATCAGCAAACCGTTGGTATACAAATAGAATCAACTATCTTCTCACATACCTCGTTTGCTACATTTGAAAGAGCTTGATATAATCCTATCCAGACTGGTATTGTGGCCAAGGTTGGGAAACATCCTGTTATTCAATTTATGAGTTTAAGAAATAACAAGTTGTGTTCATTGGGTCCTTCAATAATGAAATACGTGATAGGAAGGAGTGAGTTTGTCAGATCAAAGTCATTAGAGTGTGGGAGGAAAACAGTATATCTCATTGGCCAAATGCGAGTACATAAATGTCTATGAAGTTCTTAGGTGTGTTCAGTTACTTGTTGATACCAATTTTTCCTATCATGGCTACCATGACGTCATGCTGGTTATCAGTTCATTTATGCGGCTCTCTTACACTCAGAAAGTGTATAAATATTGTACTGAAATTTTCTTATAGAAAATAATCTGAAGAGGTCGCTCCATCAATTTGCAGCTCCAAATTCATCCTCTAGTGATAATATTTGGAGAATTGATTAGTTAATCTGCAATCTACATTCTTGAGGTTGAAATTTGAGCATACAGAAAAGAATTTCAATGACAATGCCATCATCTGCCATCTCATTGTCCTAAAACCCTAATGCAAGGCAAAACACATTGAATTTTACTTCTTCTTAAGTACACAGTCGCCCTTTCCTTTTGTTTTCCCAGTGTGGTGGGATAAAAAAGGAAAATAGGTAGTGCAGTGGACTGGCTCACTTGGGTACGAAGCAAAATCTAGATGATTAATGGTTTACAACTGTTTGTGTATCCAAAATGAATTAAACTGAACTTTTCTGTGCAAAAGTGCCACCAACTGTGCCATGAAAGAAAATATAAGAAAGAGCACTAATGATAACAATATATTATATAGCTAAATGAAATCAAGAAAATGAAAATTGGCTGCTCAAACAGTACCTGCCAGAGGATTGACTCCTGCCTGTTTGTATAAACGGGAGGTTTCAAGTTGTATTCTTTCCTGTAAGAGTAGCATATACGATCATGTCCCATAAACAATGCGGAATTACCAAAAAGATATAGAGACTAAAATTTTTAGCTCAGTATAATGTGCCTCAGTATTAACCGACTGAGTTTGAAGCAAGATCAACTGTGATCCCTACCACACCTCAAATTCAACTGTCACGAAAATTTCTCTCATCATTGTAGAGTGAATAAACATCATGTACCAGTACATTACATACTTCATCAGTTTTATCGACCTCTGTTCTCAAAAGCGGCCCAAATAGTCCTTGTCTGAATAATTATGTTAACTAACCAAAATTAGTGCAACCTCAAAGACTATTTGAGACTGTTGAGCTCAACATTTATAAAAGAGAAGAAACATATCATCAATAACATTCCTCATCCTTGAGGTTGATTATTGTTCATTGAAAGTGTAGGCGGAAGGAGAATTTATAAGATCAATAACCTCTGGGTAAACATATGGGGGAACATTAATATGCAGCCAATGGAGCCATTTGCACATAGTATAGTAGTTAGGAGCAGAGGAGAAACTGAAGTCACACTGAAATGTATAAGTTTTTAGTGTTTTGCCAAATGATGTGCCCCGACTTAATTGAACAATGCCATTGTGTCTAGCCACAGCAAGTCGTGGATGGGAACAATCACATTCTAACATATAAAACCGATACTTAGACTCTTGAAAGATTTCACGAAATGTTTCATCCACAACAAAAGGATCACCATAGTTTCATGACGCTTTAACACACTGATACTTTGTTTTTATTCTTCCACTCGATCACAATAATTATTACCACCAAAATCTCAAATGCATCACTCATACTTAATCATGCAATTTCAGTTTCAAGATGCTCATGGATCAATACTCATCAATTAACAGAAAAATCATCAACAATGTAAGAACACCACGAGAGATGCTCACCTGATTTCCTGCATATCTTTGTTGGATCGCTTTAATCTTTGGTTGAAGATTCTGCATTGCCAGTGTTGATTCAACCTTATAGAGAAGCAAGTACAAATATTATAGGCAAATTTCCAGACTGCAATTGATATACATTTCTAACAGAAAATTTCCAGATTGCAATTAATCTACATAAAAAGTGGAAAGAACAGATTGCTAGAGCAAACATATTTACAAATGTTAGTAGTGGTAGAGAAAAAGTTCACCTGCTTCTTAGTCAAAGGCAATGTGGCAACTTTAACAATTACGGTTAGCAATATTATGGCAAATCCATAAGCATATGGCACATGAACAGCAGTAAGCCCATCCTTAAGCACCTGATAAAAAAAAACAAGGTTTTCAAATCTACTAACGCTAAAAACTCATTTACATGAAAGTTTAAATGCTGTAATAAGTGAAAGAAACTTGTTCACTGTTTCTTATAACTTCGGGACAAATTTAGATTGCCAGGCATGGAACCTCCAGAGACAAATTAACCTTCTTCAAAAATGATCGACCATAGAGACGTTAAAAAACCCATCTTTGATCACCCATTAATTGTTACCGTATCATGTGATTTGTCCTAGCGAGTAGGTTAATGTAACGGAATGACAACCCAGTCCAAGTCTAATTGAAACTTCACAGAAAATTGAACCACAAAGATTTCTATCTCATAGAGTATAAAGAATGAAATATAGTTGGAATAAAAGAGGCAATAACAGCATCCTCTGTTGCAGGAACAGATTGTATGAGATTCTGATTTAACATGTCAAATCTAAGTCTGAGAAATGTTTCACTGACTTTGATGTCAGCATAGCAATGTCAAGCGGCACCATCCTAGTTAGAAAATGAGAAAATCGCTGCTAGTGGTACTTAAACATTGGTTTAAAGTCTTGATATTGCCAAGGCTCCATGATAAGAATTGACTCTCGATGCTTGGATAGTAAAGTCTGCGTTATTTGTGAATGATTCTTTTGAGGGATTTCGAAACTCCGAGTGATTTTAATGGTTTATGTTACAAAGTTCATGGAAAATTTAAACCCGTATCCACAAGTTATAACCATGTCGCCTGATGGTACAAACCCCGAGTGGTTTAGGTGACACATATATGCATTGTCAAGAGAGAGTAAAACTCACCACGGGGAATTGTCACTGAAAAGCTCAACTTCGATAAAATCTTCTTAGAATTTATTTTGGTGACCAGACTTTCCACTTGTAAGGGATTGTTTCACTCTGGTCGCACTCTTATTTTGCCCATATTATTTTGTTCATCCATAGTAAAGAAATTTTAACTTCTATCATCGTCGGAGATTAAACAGAATAAAAGTGCTATCAAGATCGCGAATTACCTTCAAGACAGCTTCCATGGCCTCGGAAATAAACCCAAACCAGCCACCGTTTTTCTGAACAGCTGCTGCAGCAGAATCCGACGCTGTACTCCCATCTGCAGCAACGACGGCAGCATCGGCAATCGTGTACAGAAAACTCTCAGCTCGAGTAACAATCGCGTGGAGATCAATAGGATTATCCAAGGAATGAATCGGCGGTAACTGATGGAGACTGAATTTCACCCTCGTCGTGAAGCGTCTGGTCTGCAGATGGCGGGTGAGGGATGGTAAAGGAGTCCCCAGAAAAGAAGGTGAGGAAATTAGGGTCCTCGCCATCGGAAATTGGGGATGAGGATTTCAGTTTGCAGCTCTGCTCATGAGTGGATAAAGTGTATTGCGAGAATGGGAGGGTCTCATTATAGATTATGTGGAATCTTTTCGTGTTATCCCATTCTGGATTGCGGTTGTGGAGGGGTTTTTGGTCTTTTTCCTTACTGTATTATTTATTCATTTATTTTTGCTAATCATCATTATATATTCATTTATCCTTCAGCACTCCATCATCTAACATTTCAAAACGTGCACTTAATCCTTAAATAATATTAATTATTGCACTTAACACCCTAAACAGTATCCAGGAACAATTTCTCGAATATTCTGACAGCAAATTCTATCACGTGCGTCGCACATGCCACTATCGAGAATATATATGCTCTTTTCATATATTTTCTACATAGATTTTACGAGTAAAGTTCAACGACCGTGTGTATACTCGTAAAATTCATTTTTATGTATTTTCTAATGGGTATACTAATAAAATTCCTGCAGAAAATGCATGAAAAAGACATATATATTTTCGATTGTGGGCTGTCCTTGATGCGACGTATGTGAGGGAATTTACAGCTAGAATGTTCGGGAAAATTATTTCCAAATATTGTTTAGAGGGTTACGTGCACCACTCTAAAATTGTTCAGAAAATTAAGTAACATTTTGAAAAATTAGGGTGAAATATTAAAAAAGGTGAATGTTGTGGTGTCCAAATTTTTTTTTTTAATGCTTGCATTCGTGCGTAAGTGTATAAATTATTACTATTACTATATTATAATAATAATAATTATCTATATTAATATCCAATTTGCGTTTTGATTGAAAGAATTTTATTCCCCAGCTCCCCTTGGACTATTTCGTTGCTAGCAAGCATCCACAAATCCCTCCTCGAACCCTACAATTATCTCTCCCGTTGCTACTATCCTCAAATCCCTCCTCGAACCCTAAAATTCTCTCTCTCTCTCTCTCTCTCTCTCTCTCGATCTCGATCTCGAAATCCATCGACATACAGAATACCGGTGAATCTAACAAGATGTCGGGTGGTGCTTTTGGACAAGACACTTGACGATCTAATCAAGAGTAACAAAAAATCTTCCGGCCGAGGCAGAGGCCGCACCGCTGGTCCTGGACCCGCCCGTCGCTTACCCAACCGCGCCGCTAATCGTGCTGCTCCATACGTGTAACACCCCAAAAATATTAATTACAAAATTAGAAAAAATAATTTGAAGCTATCTTCAATGCTACTAAAAGTAATCATCCAAAAATATAATAATAATAATAAATTATGAATTTATGTTTAATTATATTCCATAATATTAACTAATAAAAGAAAATATTTAATTAAGAATTAGGTATAACAATTGTCATACCAATTGCCCCAACACATGCCAAACTCTTTAAAGCCCCAATCCATGCAAAACCCCTATAAATACCCCCCCCATTTCATCAAATTGAACTCACTAAATGAAGAGCAAGTTTGAGAGAGAGAGAGTGTAGGAAATAGGGTGGAAATAGGGAAATTATGAGGAAAATAGCAATCTCTTCCAAAAAATCCGAAAATTTTACCACAACACTCCTATAAACCCAGAAAACATTTAGTGTAGGAGGTGTTCAAAAACCAGCATCCAAATTCGTCCAGAAAATCAAACTCCCGAAGAACACTAAGCTGCCAAGCCCAGAAAAACCTGTTTCAAGGTATCAGTTTCAAGCTTCGATTTCGAGCCTTTCTAAAACGATTTTAAACTTGGAGTCTAAATGAAAGTTGTTAAAAATGTGTTAAAGTTTATGGGTATGTCGGCCGATCGCCCAAAATGCCTCCGTACGAAACAGATTTCCGGCGACCAAAACACCTCGTTAATCATTTCGAAAAATAGAATTCTGGGCACAATCGGTTGGAATTTCAAAATGGTTTCTGAACAAAAGTTGTAGATCGAACCGAGGCGATCATACTATAAAAATATCAGCCGCGCGTGGAAGACGGAACACTGCCACGCGCCGTCACGGTGGCGCGTGTAACGCACGCGCCGGCGACTTTGTCGAAATCCGGTCGGCGAACGTTGCTGGACTGATTTAAGGCATTCTGGAAAGTTTCGTGAAGTTTCGACTAAACTTGATTTTTAATGAATTTTTAAAGTCTATTTAGAAATTACCCGGACAAGTTTGTACAAAAAATGATTTGCAGAAGATTCAACAACATATCTGGGTGGCTAAACACCAAAATTACTTATATTATGGTTATAGGACTTATTTGACATCTGGGTTAAAAATCGAAGCCAATCCAGTAAGACATCAAATAGTGACGGTGAGG